>PVJH01030304.1:0-25284 GCA_004026705.1 Nesogale talazaci
CTGTCCTCCTCCACAGAAATTGCTTTCTAAGTTACTTGTATATTTAGATGGACAGACTCCAGCCTCTGAGGGCACCTTATGCCCATTTTAGAAAGACATGACCTCTCCTAACCAAAACTAAAACCAAACCGATTGCCACTGAGTTGGTTCTGACTGATAATGTACCTCTTCCAACTGGATGGCACTGTTGTCTGCAGACCCTGCTGATCTCCTTGGCCAGGGACCATTATGATACTCAACTACCTTCTTCGGTTATCATTGAAAGGAGTAAGGTTCCTATTAACATGCAGGCTCTTGAGTGGAAAATGACTAGCTTTCCAGGTGAAATCAGAACAGATTTGCACAAGGGACTGGCCATGGCCCATCCAGAACAAGGCCTTACTAACATAGTGTAAAATAGTTTACTGAATTACCTCAATGAAAGACATGAGCCAAGTAAGACATAAAAAATATTTCCCAAATGAAACTTAGCTGAGGCGGGACTCTCCCTCTCTCTCTCTCCCTCGCTCACCCTCATTGCTTACTGACAAAGTTAACATTTAACTATAAATTTGGAGTCTACCATCTGCTTGGTTTGTTGTTCTTCCTCTCTTTGTGTCATGGAAACGGAGGGCAGAGTTGAGGACTATCTTCAATGTCACTCTCAGCACCTTGATCTAGGGCCAAGGTTACAATGTTGAGGAGGACAGAGCTCTGTGACTATTCCGGGGACACCATTCCAAGATGATCCAGACTCCCTCAGCCAAATCCTCCAGATGCACGACGTACTGTATGCACTATGCTGCACTGCAATGCACTACGATGGGGCACGGCCCTATCACATGCAACCAGCACCGTTCAAGCTGGCTTACCCAACTTGTGTAGTAGGGGGGGATTTTACCGGACACTGCTTAAAAGTAGAGGAACCCTGGTTGCGTCCTGGTAATGGGTTGGGCTGCTAACAGCCAGGTCAGCAGTTTGAACCCATCAGCCACTGTGAAGGAGGAAGCTGGAGTGGTTGAGTCCCATCGAGACTCACAGTCTCAGAAACCCACAAGGTCAATGCTGACTCAATGGCAGTGAGTTTGGGGGTTCGGTTTAATAATCAAGATATGTTATAATGCCATATCTCCAAGCGTGCACTTCTGAAGAGTACGAAAGGGAAAGGAAAAAGAGGAAGAATGTTTTTGGCTCTAGTGAGCCCATATTAGATGCCAGCATGATTTCCGATGTATTTGAAATGTTTCTTTGCCAGTACATTTCAGAATGTTGCTAGGAGTATCAGACTTTAAAATTTTTATTATACAGCTATAAAAGTGTTTTCAATCAATGCATCGGAGAAATGAGTGGGTTAATTCAAGAGAGTTCCTGTTTTACAAAGAGAACCACTCACAAAGTTTTTTAAATGTACTTCCCATGAGACTTGACATCTGGCTCAATTTACAAAAATTAAACATGTACGCAAAGATTCATAATATATTTATGTTTTATGAAGAATGTCTTCATTCACCTAGCAAAATCACGATGAAAATAGAAAGTTGTCACAAGCTAAAAATATATATACTTTCTACTCATATGACCAACTGAGAATATAGGTAAAGAGTATTGCATAAAGAATTTCTACAAATCAGTTCAGAAAAAGCCAACCAATAAGAAAATTGACATAAGATGTGAGTATGTACCTTACAGGAGAGAAAACATGAATATTAAATAAATATACTGATGGATATTTATTACTTAAAATCAAGGAAACTGAAATTAAGCCCACAAGGAGTTACTACTTCATTTGCACTGTCCAGAAGCCCACTGTTATTGACTTGATTCTAAACCACAGTGGCCCCCATAGGATTTGCCAGGTTTTAACAATCTGAATGGGAGAAGCTCAAGCTTCTCCTTGACGTGGTTGGTGGGTATGTTTAACCTTTTAGAAGATGTCTACACCATTTTCCAACATGGTTGTGTCCTTTTTTTTCCAATAATTTTATTGGGGGCTTTTACAGCTCTTTAATATTCAATACATCATTTGTATCAAGCATATTTGTACACATGCTGCCTTATTCTTTTCCAAATATTTTCTACTTGAGCCCTTAGTATAAGCTCCTCTTTCCCCCTCCTTTTTTTAAATGAATCATTTTATTGGGCGTTCATACAACTCCCCTCACAATCCATCCAAACATCAATTGTATGCAGGCCACATTTGCACACTTGTTGCCATCATCACTCTCAAAACACCCTCCCTCCACTTAGGCCCCCAGTACCAGCTTCCCATATTTCCCTTCCCTCCATTTCCCTCCCCCATGAATAATAGCAAATTGTTATTAATTTTTGGTTGTATCCTTTTACATTTCACAGAAAATAGCCTTTTAAAAGTCCACGTTTTTGTTCCATGTTTTCACCAACATTGACCTGATTGATCTCATTAACTTCGAACTTCAACAGCAGTGCTCTTCTACCGGACAGGACACTCATGATCAGATCCAATTAGATGCCAGTGGGTTGTTGAAACAGCTTCTGAGTGACCTTAGTTGTGCAAGTTGTTAAGCACTTGATTGCAAGTCGAGAAGTTAGCACAGTGAAACAGGCTCCAGCTTCCTGCAATGACAGGCCTGGTGCACTGCTGCTGAAAGGTCAGACTTGAAGAGTCTGTGGAGTTCTACAACACACACGTGGGTCATCACGCATTGGAATCCATGCGACCACAGCTAACAAGAGAGGCGCCAAAGTGGCTCCTAGTGGTAGAATTCACATTTCACTGGTGGCAGAAGATATACATTTTTTCACGTTGCCTTTTGCCTACATACTTATAGCTCCTTTAGTGAAGTGTCCAATTTTTGCCTATTTTCTAATGGACTATTTTTAATCATGAGCTTTAAGAATTCTTATATATCCCAGATACAAGTTCTTTCCATGGATGCATGTATTGTGGATATTTTCTCTTGGTCTGTGGTTTGCATTTTTTCCCTTAATGATGCCATTTAAACTTTTGATGAAGTTCTATTTATCCATCTTTTTCCTTATAAATGGTTCTTTTTTTGTTTTGTTTTACATAAGCTCCATTTGCCCATTCCGGATTTTGAATATTTTTTCCTAAAAACATGATAATCTTAAGTTTTATCTTTAGGTCTATGATAATTTTGACTTAATTTTTATAAATGGCGTGAAGTAAGAGTTAAATTGTGCTCCTCCCCCAAAATTCTGTGTACAGTTAGCCTCTATGTCTGTCTACTTCTGAATTCTCTACTCTGCTCCACTGAGCTCTTGGTCTATTTTTGTACTAATAGTGTGGCTTTATAATAAGTAGTGAAATTAGGTGGAATAATTTTTCAATTTTTGTTTTTAAAAATTGTTTTGTTTACTCTAAGTCATATTCATTGAGATGTGAATGTGAGACTCAACTTACTAATAACTTTAAGAACAAAAACAATAAGTCTGCTAGAATTATGGCTGGAACTGTAGAGTCCTCAGATACATTGGGGAGGATTTTTATCATGGCCATATTGAATCATCCTATCAATGGCTCTGGTATATCTTGCTATTTATTTGGGCATTTCTCTTAGCAGAATTTTGTAGTTTAAAATGTAGCACTCTTGGATGACCTTAGCATTTTTATCTCTCATATTCTATGTTTTGGGATGCTATTGTAAGTAAAAGTGTTTTCTCATTTCATTTTCTATCATCTGCTGGTAATATATAGCAATACAATTGATTTTAAAATTATTAACCTGTATAAAATGAATAAAATGTGACCTTCTGAGTAAAATGTGACCTTGTCAAATTGAGTAAGTTCTAGATTTGTAGAGTTTCCCTAGAATTTTCACCAATCATATATCATAGGGATTAATTTTCTTTTTTCGGATTTTTTTTTTTTTTGGCATCACTGCTCTCCAGTGGTGGGAGTAGGTTTTTCGGATCTTTTTAACCTTTTGTTTCCCTCTTTTTACACTGGCTGGGACCTCTAATGTGTTACATAGAAAAGATGGTAATAGCCATCTTTGCCTTAATCTTACTCATTATTAAGTAGGATGCCAATTGAAGATTTTTCATTGATGCCCTTCCTGAGTTTGGGGCTATTCCCTATAATTTCTAGTTTTCTTGGATTTAAAAATCACAAATGCAGGTAGAATATATTTCTTTCCCAAGTTCAGCTTGCTTTTCAGGCAAGGTGGATTACATTGACTTTTGAATGTTAAGCCAAGTTAGTGTGGGTATAACTACACATCTCATGGAGATGGGGGGAGAGGGGAAAGAGTGAGTATTGACAGGCCCAGGGACAAGAGACCAAAAATTGATGGTGAGGAGGGTGTAGGTGGTCTGGCAGGGTTGAATCAAGGACACTGTAGCCAAGAGGAATTCTTGAAACCCAAGTGAAGGCTGCACATGATAGTGGGACAAGAGAAAAGTAAAAAGAAATAGAGGAACAAAGTAGGAGGCAAAGGACATTTATAGAGATCTAAACACAGGCATATACATATGTAAATATATTTATATACAATAAAGGAGGAACTAGATCTATGTGCATATATTTATAGGGTTAATATTAAGGAAACACATGGACAGTGGGCCCCTACTCAAGTATGCCCCCAATACAAGAATACCTTGTTCTAATAACTTGGCAGTCTGAGATGCTTACCTTCCCAACACGATTGCTGAGGACAAAGAAGGTGCATAAGTAAATGTGGTGCATAAGTAAATGTGGTGAAGAAAACTGATGGTGCCTAGGTATCAAAAGATATAGTGCCTAGGGCCTTAAGGCTGGAAGATAAATAAGCGGCCATCTAGCTGAGAAGCAACAAAGCCCACATGGAAGAAGCACAGCAGCCTGGGTGATCACAAGGAGTTGAGGGGATCAGCTATCAGGCATCAAAGACCAAGAAAATCACATTGTGAATGAGGGGGAGTGCAGAGTGGGGACCCAACTTGGCCTTCCCTCACAGAAGGCCCGGGGAGGGGACAAGGCAGTCAGGGTGCAGAGGAGCAATGATGAAACATACAATGTTCCTTTAGTTCTTGAATACTCCGCCCCCCCCCCCCCCCCCCCGCCAACTATCATGACCCCAGTTCTACCTTACAAATTTGGCTGGAAGGGAGGACGTACACTGGTATAGAAAGGAACTGGAAACACAGAGAATTCAGACCAGAAGAACCCCTTAGGACTGGTGGTGAGAGGGGTAATAATGGGAGAGTGGAGGGAAGGTGGGGTAGAAAGGGAGAACAGATTCCAAGGATCTATATGTGTGGCCTCTTTCCTGGGGGACAGACAGTGGAGAAGTGGGTGAAGGGAGATGTCAGATGGTGTAAGATATGACAAAATAATAATTTATAAATCATCAGGGGTTCATGGGAAGGGAAAAATGAGGAGCTGATACCAAGGGCTCAAGTGGGAAGCAAGTGTTTTGAGAATGATGAAGGAAACAAATGTACAAAAGTGCTTGACACATTAGATGTATGTGTAGATTGTGATAAGAGTTGCACAAGCCCCCAATGACATGATTAAAAAAAAACTATGCCTCTCCTACCTTTTCTGAATAAAATGTGTGAACCACAATGATCTCAAGCTATAGGTGGAATAGATGCACCAGAAAAAAACATCTGTTCTGATGATGTCTCTTTTGAAAAAGTTTTTGGTAACAAAAATAATTAATCTATTAGAAAACATTATTCATATTTTCTATTTATTCCTATGTCATTTATTAAGTTGTATTATTCAAGAGATTAATTGGATTTATACAAACTGCCAGCTTTGTTGGCACAAGGGTATGCACGGCAGTCTCTTCTTCATCCTCTAATATCTGTGAGGTGTGTGTGGATAAGTGGTTTATTAGTGATGCTGCTGGTGACTTACATTCATTTGCTCTCTTTTACCCTGGACCAGTGTGGCCAGGAGTTTGTCCATTGCATTGACCTTTACAAGGAACCCAATTTTTGCTTTCCTTTATTTTTCTGTTGTCTTCTATTTTATTAACTTCTTATTTTTACTTTTATTAGTTTCCTACTTTTATGGTAACATTTTTGGTCCATGAGTTATTTATGCCTGTCCTTTAATTCCAGAGATTTCGTATTTTCCATGACATCCTATTCCTAACTATTTCTGCATGGGATCATAAACAAATGTTCTGGGGTACCACACCTTCAGATCAAAGATGCACCCTCATTTCCACCTCACCCCCACTTTCGTCAGATTATAGGAAGCACTGCCTTCTGTAACTTTTCTGTTAGGGTCCTCAGATAGCCACCCCCTGATCAGAGGTTACAGTTTTAACCTGCAGGGTGGATAAGATGTATAGGGAACTTTGTCAAAAAAAAAAAAAGCCGTGGTAGCTTCACGGGTTATGCGTTTGGCTGCTAAACACTTAGTAGGGGGTTTGAAATCATCAGTCGCTCTGCCGGGAGCCCATAAGAGTTATGAGGTCTCAGAGACCCATAGTTGTTCTCTAGGGTTGCCACTCTCCATCCAGGAGTCTGCAGAAGAGAAACTAGAGCTCCTCTGTAATTGTTAAAAGCTGAAAGATGGGCACAACAAAAATGAAGCCATTTGAGATATATAAATATACAGGGAAGCCGCTTCTCAAATAAAATCAGGAGGATGATAAATACAACCATCAAGGGGGTGGTTGGCCCGGGCACGGGGGAGAGGCGGCATCAGCAGTGTTGGTAAGGTAATGAGCTGGGCCGTGAGTTCTCGGGTGTTTATGTGCTTAACAACGTGTATACTTTACATGGTCTTCTGAATGTGTAAGTCATCTGATTTAATAATTTTATTGATTTATGTAGCCTGAAGATGTTACCTGCCTATTTCTGTACCATGCTCAAGCAGACTCATGCCAACCAAGAGACTCGTTATATAAAACAGCATCTGCTCTTTCTAAATACATGTGAACCATATTTGTCTCCAAAGGAGGCTACCTACCCTTTGAAAAAGGCCATAGTAGATATTTTGCTACTCGGATTTATTGCAGCGATTTGTTAAGTGCATCTAAACACATTCCTACACAAGTTGGCTTTCTTTAATCCGCAGGCCCACACAGCCTGTGGATTCCCTGGGAGAGGACAGTGACGGGGTGGGGGGGGGGGGTAGGTGGACAGAGCATGAAGAGGGCAACCTCACTCGGCAGCAGTTCCTTTGCTCTGTATCCACATAGCTCTTCATTCTGGGTGAGAGAAATGCAGGGAAGATGGAGAAGATGGTAGAGTCCCAGAAATGAGTCCCCGATCTTCTGATCATGAATTGCTTTATGATTTAAAAGCCTTTCCATGTACTTTCCGATTTTATCCCCTCCCCCCCACCAAAAAAAAACAACTTGTCATCATGCCTTTTTGAGAGCAAAGGACACTGAGCTGTCAAGGGCTGAGCAAACGTCCTATGTGTCCTGTGCTTGGTGCTGTTATTAGGTTTCGTGGCTGGGCGAGTCCCGACTCAGAGACACTCTATGGATGTCAGAATGAAACACTGCCTGGTCCTCGGGGGTGTGAGCTCCTTGTGGCAGCCACTGTGTGGGGCCGTCTCACAAGGGTCTCCTCTCTCGTGGGCTGACTCTTGACCTGACAAAGCCTGGTGTCCTTCTTCAGGGACGGGTACCAAGTTCAAAGTAAAGAAGATGAAGTCTTGCCACCCTCATGACTAAGGATGATTCTGGTTGCACTTCTTCCATCACAGACGTATCTGTTCTTCAGACAGTCCGCGGCCCCTTTAAAACTGCACCACAGTTCAAACTTCCTTGCGAATGGATCAAAAATCACGTGGCTTTGGGCCGGTACCCCCTAGCAGAGTGAGGAATAGAGTCAGGGCCTCCTAAAGTCCCCGTGATATTTGTCACAATGTCTCTGACAACTTCTCCGTGGGATGTCAGTGAGAGCTTTCCGTTAGGAAATGGTTCCACCACTTGGTATGTGATGTGCTGGCAGAGAACATCCCCGGTGTTTCTTTACCGGAGGATGGATGTCTTGGGTTCTTGGTGATGCTCCTGTTCTTTATGGAGCCTTTGGGGAGACCATCGGCTGACCCTCCACCTTCCTTCTGTGAACAGGAGAAGGTGCTGGAATACCTCCCATGTGCCTGACCCAGCAAACCAAAGTCGCAGGCCAGATAGGAGCCCTGCTGTGAAGAGCCTCCTTTGCCATCCAATTCGTGAAAACAACGCTGTGTGGTTACTTCTGCTGCTTTCCACTCACACAACGAGAGGCCTGGAGAAAAAGGGGACAGGGGACATGCTATGGAAGGACAAGCCCAGGCTGCCCTGAGAGATGACTCTGGATTAGGAAAAGAGATAAGGCAGGCAGACAGGCAGAGAGCTCTCTCTCTCTCTCTCTCTCTCTCTCTCTCCTCTCTCTCTCTCTCTTTCTCTCTCTTCCACACCCTACATTTCACACCTTGCTACTTCACTCCTGATTCCCTGTGAAATCACTCCTGGCTTTGCCAGTAAGCCTCCCCTTCTCAGGAAGGATTTACAGAACTTGACAACATTCTATTTTTGTATGCAGCAGGTAACGCCAATTTTTTCCCTCTTTTTAATGTCCCGCTTCAGCATGGGTTTGCTAACTGGCAGGTTGGCTTTTCAAACCGCCCCCTCAGCTCTGCGGGAGCTAAACAGGGGGTTCTTGTTGGCATCAAGCTGGCCCTCTCAGAAACCTCCCTATCGGGTCACTCCATCTGAAAGGACGGCATGAGAAGAGAGACTTTGCCTTCTTTGGCTCCCGCGCCCTATGCTACTTGCCTCATGCTACAAGACAGGTGAAGTCTCAGCTATCTTAACAATTTAAGCGTGAGAGAAGAGACAGCCTGCCTCACATCCAGGATGAAGCCTGTGATGCACCTCATGTATTTCTTTAGTGTATCAAGAGAAACGGGACAGAGGAGCTTGGGGGGAAAAAAAGATGTGAGAAGAGTCACTATCGAGGTCTTCCTTGGAGGAAGCAGCTTTAGGTTGAGCGTGGGGAGACAGGAGTGAGGTGCAGCTAGTAGCTGTGGCAGGTGTCGCACGACTCCTTGGCCTGGCCTGTGTTCTCCTCCTTCAAAGGAGTGTGGCCCAGACCTCCCCGTGTCCTCCGCTGAAGTCTCAGGTGACTAACCCCAGGCTATTCCAGCAACTCTGCAATTCTCCTGCAGGGATAGCGCCAAATGGGATCTGAACGCAGAAACAAAGACTTCGGAGCAGAAGTGAAGGATGCAGGTCACATGAGGGTAAAATGATCAAGCAGCCCTGGAAGCTGAAGATGGAGCAGTTTTTGAAGCAACAGGAAGAAAGTGAGAGCCCCTAGATGGCAGAAACAGCATCTCCCTGGTGCTCTTGACCTGCCAGCACCTAGTGCCAATGTAGGCACACAGGAGGTACTCCACCCCCTTCCTGTGTTTGCAGAATGAATGTGGAAGTTAGGCCATCTCCCAATGTGCTTTGGGCAGCAGTCTCCTCACAGTATGCTCCACAAGGAACAGATGATCTTGGGAAATATTTCCCATGGACTAAGCACTCGGGGCATTCCAAAGGCCCCAAGAAGTCCCTCAATGAATAAATCTATTTTAACTTTTCTCCCAGTGTCTCACACACGTACAGCGGAAAACTATTTCTGTCAGAAAGCTCTTACTCCCCACAGGCCCTTCGAAACCTAGAGTGTCATTTGATGAGCAAGTTCTTTTCTAAGTGGGTGTGTTGGACTGGGTTGACGAGCGAAACCAATCCAGAGACACTCAAATATGTATAAGAAAGAACTTTCTATCAAGAAGTAATTATATATCAAGAAAGGGTCCCAGTCTAGTGCGACGCAAGTCTGTAAGTCCAATACAAGTCCATACGTGCCTCTTCAGACCCACGCAGCCACAGATGCAGAAGGCAGGAGGATCACAGGCCGGTGGGTTCAGAGTCATGTCAATCAAAGGTCGGTGGAAACCTCATAGGATTCCAGCACCACCTCTCAGGGTCAGTGGGGGAGAAAGATGAAGGTCTCCACGACCCTCTCTATGAGGAGGTCACACTCACAAGGAGGCACCATCAGAGGCACAACCCCCTGGCATGCATGATATTCTTATGTCCATTTTAAATGGCTCTTAAAACATAGGCTCCCAAAGTCAGGCCAGTGCACTGCTCCTGATTGACAGCTTGGAGACTACCCATCCATTCTTATTCATCTTTAAGTCAAGATACAACATCAAAAATTTATTTAAGTAGCACAGAGGATGTCAGGTATCTTTGCAATCTTTTCTGGGTCAAAATAGTGTTGATAATCATGATTCTCAAAACCCAAGCCCAATGATGTTGGGCCGATTATGACTCATCATGAACCTACATAGAGTTTCTGAAATGATAAATCTTTATGGAAGCAGATAGTCAAAGCTTTCTCCCACCGAGCAGCTGGTGGGTTTGAACCATTTGCTTCATGGCTACCAGCCCAACACCTAACCCACAACACCACCAGGGCTCCTTAGTAATAGTGATTATTTAGAAGCTGATTTCTATTTACCAGTCACTGTGCTAAAAATGAGCTTATAGTGATTCAGTAGAACCCTTACCTTCCATGTGAGGGACCATGTGGTACAATTTCCATCCAATGGACTTCATGCTTAACAAGCATCTATCGTCAGTGGAGGCTGGCATGTGACTGTGACCTTAAACAGGTGTCTGTAGGGCCTCTAGCTTAGGCTGGACTAATACGAAAGCCCCGATGGTGTACTTTCAAAAGTCTGCCAATAAAAACCTATGGTGATCTGACCCACAGCCAGTCAGAATTGCACGGGACTGAGCGAGATTTCCTCCCATCAGGCAGGGATTGCCATGAGATGGGAACCAACTCAAATGACAGCGCAGAGAGAGAGAGAGAGAGAGAGAGAGAGAGAGAGAGAGAGAGAGAGAAAAGAAGAAGAAGGAGGAGGAGGAGGAGGAGGAGGAGGAGAAGGTTAAGCTTCATGTTTCAGCTCATGTGTGTCTCACCACAACCCCCTGGCATGCATGATATTCTTATGTCCATTTTAAATGGCTCTTAAAACATAGGCTCCCAAAGTCAGGCCAGTGCACTACTCCTGAAGAGTTCCCATACGGACTGGGAACTGATCCAAAAATGTAAGGTCTTGGTATGGTCCTTATGTTGAAATGGAGCATGATGCTTTAGCTTTCATTACTACATACATTTCAGGGCTGCTTACTAGAGACCCCATCATTGTGTTATCTGGGGAAACGACAATGAGATTTTCATAAACTAAAACTTGCTCATTGTGGACCTTGCCGGGCTCTCTAATCCAAGACTCTACTGGAGGTAGGCAGCGTGGCAAGACTGAGTTGTTTCCACTCCCCAGAGTGTGTCTAGAAAGATAGAAGACTATGATCACCAGTCACTCTCCTTTCCTAGGGGGCACTGCCTTTGTCTGGAACTAGTGGTTAATGCTGCTCACTCTCTCCTTGTTCTTTGAGGCTGCATTGCTCCTACTTCCTCCTCCCCACTATTTCCTTAATTTGTGCGGCTCTGCAGACACCCGAGGGTGTGAGGTGGGGCATACTGACATATTTTAACCTGCTACTTTTCAAGAACCCAATAGAAGGCGAGTGTCCATCATATTTTCTAACCCACAGGAAACTACCTGCATTCAACCTTCCTCGATCTTAGCTTAAACAATAGAATTTTGCCTATGTACATTCATTTTTGACCTACAAAATTGGCAATTTTACATGGTTTGGTCTAATAGTGGAAATAGAAATGACTCAGACCTTGTTTGCCAGACAATTTAATATGTAATTCCCTTCAAACATGCTTGTGCTGTGACTCTTCATGGGTGATAGTCTGTCTAAAAGTGTGTGCTATCTATAAAATGTGCAGCCTCTGTAGACAGCAACCTTGAGAAGAGTACTGTGATTCTGCATCAATTCACATTTTTCTTATGATTCAAAATCTTGGTTGCAAGTTCATATTCTTTCTTTATAACATATTCCTTGACATTCTTCTTTATTTCTTTTTTGCTTGATTTCTTTTTCACCACAAAGTGGGAGCAGGAACACTGGGGTCTATTGTGCCATCTAAACAGACCATGGTTAAAGACACTAGAAAAGCATTGTTTCAAAGGTTAAAAAGGATCTCTGAGTCCCACCTCCCAAGCGTGAATTCAGGACTCAGCTCTAGTCCTGCCTCCTCAGAGATAGAGGGTGTAGGTGCATATTTTGGTAAATGACATCAGTTACCACCCAAGCAAGAAAACTCAGCATTTCTCAGCAATCCTCAGCATCTCTAAATGCCTGCTGTGTGTCGGGCCTCCTGAGGGGTGCCAAGGGCTAAGTTTTGGACTACTAGGTGAAGGGATGGTGGCTTGAATACACCCAAGAGGCACTTCAGAAGAAAAGCCGGGCAATTTATTTCTGGAAAGTTTCAAGGCTTGAGAACTGCATGGAGCAGTTCTGCTCTGGGAACATCAGTTGGAAAGGACTTGATGTCAGCGAGCAACAGCTGAACAGCAGCCACTGTGGTTGGCATATTTTGTCCAATCTCATTTAAAACCCACATCAAAATCTATGAGATTGGAATCATAAATCTATACAGATGGAGAAGAGGGAGGTTCAGAAGGCTTGAATTCGCATGCAATATTGCAGAAACAGTATGAAGGTAATGAAAGCAGATGGCAGATGCCAAGACCCTTTGATGATTCCTCACACTGCCTGTCTGTTTCCCTCTCCTTCCCCCATATCTGATTCCTCATCCAATCTATTGAAGCTGGCTGTTAAATGACCCTGGAATCTGATTTCCCTTCACCAACTTCATTCCCAGTACTCAACCACAGAGGCAAAGGTCTCCTGGCCCAGTCTGTTCCCATCCCTTCCACCTGTCCTTCAACTTGTTCCAGACTAGGTACACATAGACGCATACCTCACCTCTTCCATGGCCCTGCAGGACTTACAGGATAGAAAACCCTGCATAACCGAGCTTCACAGCTCACCATTCTGCTCATCTCTGCCCCCCCCCCCAAATCATCCTCTTAACCACCTCTGCTCCAACTGTATCCAGCCACTGCCTACTCCCTCCAACACCCAAGACCTTTCCAAGCCATCTCCTGGGTGTCTATGCTTGGCATACTAAGGCCACCTAAACATATTTTAAAAATACGTTTATCTTCCCTTCACTTTTCCACCTGTCATGTTTCTTTCTGCCTTCAAACCCCAATTCTCTTGTGGCTGCCTCTGTAAATGCCACCCACCTTATCTCCTGGATGAGCAATTTGGGGTCCCTTCTTAGAATAGCCATAGCACCTTGTATACCTTTTCCATTGAACAGTTCCTGCTGATGAATCGTTCCCTGTTAAAGTGTCTAATCTGTCTTTCCTCCTGGATAGTGAGTGTCCATGAGGGATAAAGACCGTGCTGTATTTGTCTGTGGTTGGTTTGCATTAAGAGGAGTTGGTGGAACAAGGTGAGGACTCACTAGTCGTTCATTACATGTACAAATCCTCCCCTGTCCTCTGAGCACACAAGAATCTACAAAGAAACTGTACAGTGGAAATCAGAGGAAGGAAGCCTGAATTCTAGTCCAGGCTGCCAATCAGCTGTGTCAATAAGGATGGTGTAGGTGTCTGTCTCCTCCTGCATAAAGGAAGAGAGACTTTTGAGGACGCCAAGGATTTGACAGCCCATACCTGAACGTTTCCCCTTTTCTCCACAGAAGAACACGCCAGACATCTCAGGAGACTCATGGCTCATCATCAAGATCCTCTAGCTGGGACCTCAGTCCTAAAGTTCAAGGACCAGGACTTTAAATACTTGCGCGATCGTTGCTTAAGCAGGGGTCAGCTGTTTGAGGATGAGACCTTTCCTGCGACCAATTCCTCCATAGGCCTGCAGCTGCTCCAGGAGAAAGGCTTCCCAACCCCAAAGTGGAAGCGCCCAATGGTAAGTGAACTCTCCAGGGTCCTCCCAGCAACCCCACCCTCTGGGCTGCCTCACCAGAGCACCATCCCTGGACAGGAGTGGTGTTCAGAGTTGGCCTGAACCAAACCGGAAGGAGAATGAAATTCATCTGGTCTCTGCAAACAGCGTCCTGTCCACTCAGTCAGTTGGAAAAGACCCTATTTCAGGAACCAGGAGCCCTGGGTTCTCTGTTCAGTTCTAGCATTTAGTCCATTACTAAATGCTTATGTTTTTTTCTCACTTGATCAATGGGAAACCACAAGGATAAGGGTAAGGCCCTACAGTTGATCTCTAGGGCCCTCTTCACTTCCATCCTTGAGTCAATCCAATGTTCGCTGGGTCCTCTCTTCTCACCCAATATCCTCGTCCTTCTTCCTGGTAGAATTGAATCAACAGGAAGGGTTCATGCCAGTCCTTTATGTTATCGAAGGAGTTAAACTAATTGCCTTCTCTCTCTCTTTTGAAAAAAAATCATTTTATTGGGGGCTCTTGCAGCTCTTATCACAATCCATCCATGGTGTCAAGCACATTTGTATCTACAATTCCATCATCACTTTCAAAACATTCTCTTTCTACTTGAGCCCTTGGTATCAGCTTCTCATTGTTTTTCTCCCTCCCTCCCTTCTGAAACCTTGATAATTTTTTTTATGCATCACTTCCATGGTGGGAATAGGAAGCCCAGCCTTGCTCCTGGAGTGCTGCTGCTGGATTTGAAACGTAAACCCTGTGTGTCGCAATCCCGCACACAACCACTACACTGCCAGGGTTCAGCAGACCCTTAATAATTTATAATTTTTTTTCATGTCTTACACTGACTGCTGACTCCCTACACCCACCTTTCTGTTGTTAGTCTCCCTAAGAGATGGGGTGTTAATATGTCTATCATTGTCATTGGTTTGGTTTCCCCTTTCTCCCCCTACTTACCCCCTACCCCTCTGGTATCAATACTCTCATTATTGGTCCTGAGGGAGTTATCTGTCCAGATACCCTGTGTTTCAAGGTCTCATCTATGGCAGTGTACATGCTCTGGTCTATTCAGATTTGTGAGGTAGAATTGGGGTCATGATGGTGGGGTGGGGGACCATGAAAGAGCTAGAGGAAAGTTGTATGTTTCATCAGTGCTACACTGCACCCTGACTGGCTTGTCTCTTTCTTGGAATCCTTCTGTGAAGGGTGTCTAATTGTCTTAATGATACAAGAGTGTTTTCTAGAGTTTTGGGAAAATGGAATGAAAAGATAATGACATTTTCTGTGAACTTTTGAAACTCTGCCCAGGGGACCAGACTGAAGGGTGGCCAGGCGTGACCCACAAAGGGAGGGTGTGGGGGCTACCGAGGAAGGAAGGAGGGCCCACACCCTGTCGGCCCTCCCTAGGACAGCCCCTTCTCCAGGGTCTTGGTCAGCATGTGGCCCAGGCCTCCCGTAGACATGCTGGCTGGTTGGTCATAGTATCATGTGCCTGGAAGTAGCCCAGGGCGGCTCAGGGAGAGAGACCAGGTGCCAGGCCACTCTGGCAGGGACCAGGGCCCCAGGCCCAGGGTTGGAAGGAGACCAAAGGGCCAGCTGCCCTGCAGGAGTACCAGGGCTTCCTCTGACCCCAGCTCTGCTCCCAGGCTGTTCTGTGTTCCTACCAGCCTCGTGGCCAAAGCTGCTGCCCGCGGCGATTGATGCCCGCTTCTTCCAGAGAATAAAACTGGTTTCTAGTTTACAGTAAAAAAAAAAAATGTTTGCATTTTCAATTATATAAGAGGTTGATCACCAATAAACAAAAATCTGGAACATTCAATAGAACAAGGGAAGTATTGCAGGGCAACATTCATCATACCCCACAAATTCCAATTGATTTACCTAGAACAGACATCCTCGAACTACGGCCCTCAGGCCACATGCAGCCCGCAGAGGACATTTATTTGACCCTCTAGGTGTTTTTGCTGCCACTCCCTTCCTGCTTAGCAACCAATTCATCCCGGATCCACAGTGAATTTGTTCATAGTTTTGTTTTTAACTAGAGTCCAGCCCTCCAACAGTCTGAGGGACAGTGAACCAGCCCCCTGTTTAAAAAGTTTGAGGACCCCTGATCTAGAATGACTGCAAACAGTGCTTGACTGGCCAGTGACATGGTTCAGACTCACCTGAAAGATCAATGAGATAAAGGCCTGACCACTTGCTCGCATAGATTGTCGCCCAGAAAGCAGGACACAGCAGGTCTAATCTTTTGAATGGTGCTGCTATGAATCAAAACTCTTTTGCCACACCTAACAAAGACAACCTTCCATGAAATTTTCTCATAGACTCAACATTCTCAACTCTTGGTGCCAAGAATTCGGGTTAAGGCCTGAGATGGCAAACTTCCTATTGATGTTTCCCCCAAGCTGCCGGACAATACAATGTCTAGTAAGTGGGTGATGATGATATTGGCAATTATTATGAGTACTGATTCAATGACAAGCCCTCTACTGAGTGCTTTTTATAAAGCCAAGTCACTGTATACAAAATAGGTGATGATACTTGCTTTCAAAATGCATTTCTGTGCTTGCATGTGGACAGATGATTCTCTTCAGCCCTTAGGAAGAAGTACTTGAGACACTGAGCACTACTTGCTCAAACTTGCGGCAGATTTAGGGAAAGGGAGAGCACTTGGGAATAGATGTGACTGGAGATGTTGCTTAAAGACAGTCAGTATTGTTTGGGCCTTCTGGGCTCTACCTTAGCACCTGGGGGCAGTAGGTGACCCATCATTAGCCTCTTCTTCTCCACTTCATCTTCCAAAGAAGGTTGAGTCAGAGCTTCCTGTTTAAAGATGCTCTGAAGGGTCACCTTTTCTCCCTTTGTTATTTCAGAAGCTGTGATTCTTTTTTTTTCCCCCTCACAAGGTGCTGAGCAAAAGATGTAAGATGATATTTATAGTATTGTTGAGTTCATAACATTTCTATTGAAAGGGTTGAGAGTTATTTTAGTATCCAGTTCCAGCAACAGCTCAACTTCTTTGGGTGTGAAGGGTGGACTCAAGGAGAAACGGAGAGAACAGTAGTGAAATGACTCACCCAGAATCATCCCAAATACAGGCAGGTGAGGCCAAGTACATTCATTTTACACCCATATTTCCCCTCACTCAAAATCATATCCAAACTGGACAAGGTGGTCATTTGCCATTCTAGCACTTCTTTATGTGCACAGATGTGATTTCTTTGTACTCTTTTCATAACTGGCAGCCCTTAGACAACTTACCATAGGTCTTCCCTTACTTTGTCTGCTTTGCCCATCCCAATTTTTAAGAAACGTCAACTGAGGTTGAGACAGATCATGCAACTTGCTCAAGGTGGGCTGGACAGTTAAGGCAGCGAGCGAAGGATCTTGGATTTAAACTAAGCTTCCTGGCACCAGATGCTATAGTTTTCCTCACATGGACTTCAGAACCCAATGAAGATCTGGTTGAATGAATAATGACTATATGTATCCACGACCCAGGTTGTAAGCTTTATATGTGCAATGTGAACAAAAGTTATGTGCTCAGATACTAACCAGTGGTCACTATAGTTCAAACCCAACAGCTCCTCTGCAGGAGAAAGGCCCTGTGATACTATTCCTAGAATGACCAAATGCCTCTCGGAGGTTATTCAAAATATTTCTCCACCAGCTGTAAACACTGCCTTTAAAGTAGACCTGGAATAGATATAAACTCAACATATATATGAATGGGCTTTGAGCTCAGACCTAATCTTAATCCCCAACCTATGAACCATTGATTCTTACCGTGTAGCCCTGCTCAATCCTTGCCCTCTTGAAGTGATCACTGGAGATGTGGGGACTCGTGCAAAGTGTGGTGAAGAAAGAGGGTGTCTGTCAACCAGAAAGAATAGTCTGAGGTCTTAAAGGCTTATCTTAAAAGAAGCAACATGCCACCTGACCCAGCCTGAACCGTGAGTGGTATCCCTCATGACAGGACTGGTCTGAGTGCTGAGGTGCTATTTCTCATCCAAGACAGTGCACGGGCAGCCTTGAAAAGGAAAGCAGGCCTCCCTGCATTGGAAGAATCGCCTCCACAGATGATTCAGGGAGTGTCCCTGGTTCTGTGCCCCTTCAGAGAGGGGATTTTGTAAGGTTTCAGGGGCTCTTCCATGACATACACTTCTGATATTCCTAATAGAAGAGATTGCCCAGATTTTGCTTTGAGAAAGGACTCCATAATCCGGAACTAAATTAATCAACCTGTTTAATTGGATGATTGCCGTTGGGTTCCTTCGGTACAGATGAATGTTTGAAAACCCTCAACAGTGCGTGCAGGCCACCTCACAGAGTCAGCAAACATGTAACCTTGAAGAGCTCTTGCCTGCTGGTATGGGTTGGTGGTGAGAAGCAAGGGGCAATGGAGAGAGGTGCTGGATTCTTACCCTGCTTCCTGTATGACCTTGAGCAGAAGCCTCAACTTCTCTGAGCTGGATGCCTCACCTTGACTAGAATCAGCTAGGCTTTCCTTGCCATCAAACCAATTTATACTTATAATGATCCAATGGGACAGGGTAGAACTGCTCCTGTGCTTTTCCAGGACTGTAATTCTATGGGAGTAGAAAGTCTCATCTTCCTCCCATGGAGGGCACAGTGGTTATGAACTGCTAACTTTGTGGTTAGGAGCCCATCTTGCAACCTACTACTCCACCAGGGCTCCAAACTGCCTTCGAAGGTGGGAAAAGTCTGTGTCTTAGCTTAACATGGCTATGCTGACCTCTTCTCTTTTCAAAGCTCTGAGACAACAAATGAAATAGGAATTGCCTATTTCTTGAAAGCTTGAGAGAACTCAGCAAGAAATGATTACCTTGAAACCTTGCTAAGTATAGAGATTTTATTTAAGAACCTTAAATGATGTTCTTTAAGACTTTTAAAAAGGCTATTCGTTCTTTAGGTTATTTACCATGATAACCACCATGATTGATATTTGCTGTATTAATTTTTTTACTGTATTAATTTGTGTCATAAAATCAGCAGCTTTATTGAATCGACTCAGGACTGCTCATCATGCTTAATAATGCTAGTGCCTCATTTTTACTTCTATTTTTATTCATTTGGGATTCTTTACCATATTTGCCAAAAGTTGGGCCTATAAACACCTTCCACTAAATATGTCATTTTATTTGTTTTATTAAGTCTGTCTTCTAATTTTGTTTGCTTTTCATTCAATAGTTGTTTATCATTCCCTTCCTATTTTGGTGAGGCTCCCCCCCCCCCACCTTTTTCTTTTATCTTTTTTTTTATCAGATCCATGAGCTCATGGCTAATTCATTGGATGAACTCATAGTTAGCCCATCTGGTTTCATAATGAATACATTTGAGACTATGCGTTCATCTATGAGTATGATCTGTTTAATGCTCCAATTGTACGGAAGGAGATCAATAGTTATTGAACACACACTGTCAGACGCTGTGCTAATTATTTCACATCCCTCCTCATTTGTAAAGTGGAACAATTCCTCCTCCTCTGAAAAGCTGTAGGAAGGCCAGCAAGATGGAATCCGTGGATCAAGTGCCCAGCTCTACGTGGGTTTCTGCACAAGGCAGTCATTGCTTTTATGACCTTCTCACTAGATTCTCCCATATGTCCCTGTGTGGTTCCAATCATGGCATGGACACAGCAGGAAACAGGTTCAGTCAGGTAAAAAGAGGTGCACAGGGCCTCTCAAGGAGAAATGTCAGAACAGGATTCCACACCACGGCTGTCTGAACTAACTCCCAGACACATCCTCCCCTTCTCTGCCAATGACGAACAGGCAACCAGCACAATGGCAACAGAGAAGGCCTGTGCCCATGGACATGGAAAAGGAGTCCAGTGGCATTTGTTCTCAGTGTAAAATACCTGAAGCCACCCCCACCCCGCTCCCATCTTATTTCATTGCAGTGAGTAGAGAATTGTGAGTCCCAGTTGACTAAGACCAGGCCATCTTTTCAAGTTTTGTCTCCTTGTATGAATAGGAGAGAGGTAGGTCGAGGTCATAGAAATGACTTAATGTGTTTTACCACTGGGAGCATCGCTTCATCCATCCCTGCTCATCATAATGAAGCCCCTTAGACCATTGTTCCTAATTTGTAGGAGAAAGTCCATCTTCGGCCTGAGGTGGCATCTCCCATAACCTCATCAAGAGGGCTTAAGTCTGTCCTGAGAGTGTTCCCCCTTCCAACCTTCTGTCAAGGTCAATACTCTGAAGAGGAAGTCCAAAATGATAGTCCTCGGCAGGGGCCCATGTGTCTGTGGATTCGCACACCTTTACCTATCCCTTTGTCATGTCCCCACCAGGATGCTAGGCCACTCATGAAGGGCTGGCAGACTTGACGAGGCACATGACTGCTTACATGAATGGCTATTGAGTTAATGAATCTATTTTCACTTTGCAGCTCTGCTCTCTCGGGCCTCATTTGTCAATGTGGAAAGAAATGATAGAGGAGCATTTGCCAAATGACACAAACCTCTACAAGCCTATAAGCCCAGGAAGAGCTGTACAAAAAGAACATGTCCAGAGACTTATATCCTGGGGCTCCTGTTAGGGGGACAATCTAGTGGGCTGGGTGGAGCTGGAACAGAAGCCAAAACTTTGGCTGGGGGACCCCTAAAGCCATCCAAAGTTCCCCAAAATGACTTTCATACATCTCATGTCTTTCGAGAGCACCCCCAAACACTCTCCAAATGTCATGGCACTGCAGGCCTTGTAGCAATCCCTTTTCTAGGAACGGCATGGGTAATGGAGGGGCACTTAGTAATCATACCTGTAGCCAGGGGCCCTGGGGACACCCAGGATCTATTTGTGAGTTAACCAGAGAACAAAGATCTGCATACCACAACAGCTTTTGCATACACATGTCTCGAGTCTAGAAAGCCCAAGCTGGTTCTGAGAGATAACATTTCAGAAGAAAAGCTAGCATGCTTTGTTATACTTATAAAAGCTTCCTGTAATAAAGGTATCCTGTTCCTTTTCTTTTTTTATGGTTGGTAACCTCTGAATTAAAATGGACCTGTGACTGGGATGTCAGGATCCAAAGTCCTTGCTTACATTCCCTCTTCCTGCACTTTGCTGATATGCTTGTGGCCAGACTTGTCAGTTAGTTAGCAGCACACTCCTTTGATACCTGCCACTTCCTGGTAGCAGTTGAGTCTGAAGACTGAGGGGCATGTTCCTGACTGCAAAGGGAAGCACCTCTTCTAGAATTAAGCTCTACCCTTCAAAAAGACAAAGTGGATGATGCCTTGAGTTCTGGAATGGAACCTCAAAGAATGAAAGATGTTCATGGTTCTTCTCTTTCTTTCCCAAGGAGATGGATCCATCAAGGGGCCCCCCTCACTTTATTCTGGAAGGTGCAAGCAGGTTTGACATCCAACAGGGCAACACAGGTGAGAATCAGAACTCTTCCCTCCCAGTCTGGCTGCCTTAAGTCACCCTTTGGATAGAGAGGGATGGGGATGTTCTCTAAGATACCCAGAGTTCTGCGCAACCTCCGAAAAGGTAAGGATGACCCCTCCCTGCTGATGTGGGTAATCACTCACTCCTGGGTCTGCAGCCTGCAAGCTAGTTTCTCTGTCCAGACTTCTACCTACTTGGCAGTAGATGAGGAGTTTCTGAAGAGGAGAAAGTGATCCCAGAGTGTCACCTAAGATCTGATTAATCAATCAACCAACCAACCAACCTACTGCCATGCGGTCAGTGCTGACTGGTAGTGGAACCACTGCCGCCACCCCCTACCCTCCACCATGGGTTTCTGAAATTGTAACTGTTGACAGTAGAAAGACCCACCTTCCTCCAGTGGAGCTGTGAGTGGTTTCCACCTGGCCACCATGCAGATCACAGCCCAAGGTGTAACCACTACACCACCAGGGTCCCCCAAGGTCTAAGGAAGGGGGAGTCTATCTGTTGCCAGAAGAGGACGAGGGAGGCAGGTCAAGAGGGAGACACATTGATGAAGTGTTTCCATGGCTGTGGCAGATGTTTGGCGTGTGCTGGTTCCCCAGTACTCTGTTTCTGTGAAGATCACTACCAAGAAAACTCAATCCACCATTCTGTACCACCACATGGGGTCCCTGGGAGATGGAATCGACTCGATGGTGATACAGGGTTTTTTTGGTGTGTTTGTTTCAGTTCCCTGTTCCTAGAAACATCTCTGCCTTGGTGCTAGGTGCCATCCAGTCGTGTTTAACTCCCAGGGGACTGCATGTGGCAGAATAGACGTGCCTGAGAGTGTACGTTCTCATGGCTGTAATCTTCATGGACAGAGCCCTAGTGGTACACTGGTGACTTGTCGGGCTGTTATTCCCGTCAGCAGTTCGGAACCAGCAGTCACTCCGTGGGGGGAGGAGGGAGATTTCTACTGCCTTAATGAGTTACCCTCTCAGAACCGCACAGGGCAGTTCTAGCCTGGGCTACTGGGTTGCTGTGAATAAGCGTCAACCCCGTGGCAGGGAGGATCTTTTCAGAAGCCCAGCAGCAGGCCTTTTGTTGGTGGAACTAATGTGAAGGTTTGAGCCACCAACCTTCTGGTCTGGTTAACAGCCAAGCGCCTAACCATTCTGCCACCAGGGCTCCTCCTATCTGCTTTACATAGGGAGAAACTGAGGGTCCAAGAGGCAAACCGATCGACTCCACGTCAAACAACCGAGCAGTGGCAAAGTTTGCTTTGAAAGCGGGGCATTTGACTTCCACAAACACCACCCTCCACACCCCACCCCACCCTCCCTCCCTCCAAAGGCAGTCTCAGGCGTGTTCTCGCACCTGGCCAAGAGATCATCATGAGCTGAGACACTGTAGCACTGGGGGTGCTAGAACTGGGGGGGAGGGGAAGGAAGGTGGCAGAAAGGGAGGAGATGCAGCAGGCAAGGAGGAGAAACTCTTTGGAGCAAAGACGCTACATCTATTGTCAAATGATAGCTTATAGATTAAACCTGTGCTTGGCCTTTGCCCTTGCAGGCTCACTCGGGTTAGGCCAGATACTTCATCATCGGGAGTTCAGTGTTGGGGAAAGCCCCCCACCAGACACTGATTCCCCTCTTCAGGTTTCATCTTAACTGGAGACTGCCCTGCGGGCATCTCTGTAGCTTCCGGATCAAGCATACTGTTCATTGTGCTGAAGGAGGGAAGATGCAGGGGGTGGGAAGGAGTAGTACACCAAAGCGTCCTTTCAACGACATCCAGGGAGATACTAGTGGGACAAGAGGAGAACATGTCTGTGTGGGCTAGAGAGGCCCTGGCCTGGGGAAAAAGAAGTCCATATTGGCAAAAGAAAAACACAAGTCCGTTTTCTGCAACTCAAAAGAATACCATTGTCAGCAATGTCAGCTGCCAAATCATCTCTCGTTGTAGCTCTGGTCAACTGAGAGTCAACAGGAAAGGGACTGCCAGTTCCTCTCAAGCTACCTCCCCACAGCCTCACCATCATCACCACCATCACCTCCACCTACCCCCTCCATTGCCCCCTCCCCCCTCGCCACCCCTACTGTGCACCGTTCTGTAGCATTCTTGCAACAGGCCTTAGTGCATTCTTTCTCTGTCTTCTCTCTGAGAAGGATGGGGGTGGGGAGGGGGAGGAGAATAGAACCCAGGACAGTATTCAGAAGGGGTGTGTGTGTGTGTGTGTGTACACTCTGGGGGAGAGACCTGTGAGGGGGCGTGGTGGAACTCCCAGTTAGGGCAGCCTCTCATGATGTCTTTCTTCTCAGGAGACTGCTGGTTCCTGGCAGCCCTCGGATCCTTGACCCAGAGCCAACAGTGCCTTCAGAGGACCCTGCCCATGGACCAAAGCTTCTCACACCAGTACGCAGGGATTTTCCATTTCCGGGTATGTGCACTGATGGATACTCCTTAGATAAGCTTCGCCGTGAGCCCCAGGGAGGTGAATGGGTGGACATAGTCCCAAGGTCCGGCCCTGAGAGGGCAAGGGCACTCTGGTGTCAGTTACTCTGCCTCGTTCCCATAAGGATTCTAGTGGGGTTATCAGCTGACCACACACAGGGAAGGTGACGGCTAATCCTCAGTACAAATAAAGCCACATGAATGGAATGATGAGGAGATGAACAGAGCCATTTCTCAAGGACCTGGTACCCTCTGGGGAGCATTCGTCCCTGGGTCTATTCTGGGGCCATCTCGTGTTATTTTGTTGACAATCATTTAGGTTGGGACACCTGGAAGGATTATTCTTTCCCCCAAACAAAAAATCTTCATCATCACCATACATGCTTTCTTCCATTAGAATTCCAACATCGTTTCATCTAATTAAAATAGATAAGCCACTCAGCTGTGGAGTGAAGCAGCTTAAATTTATGTATTAATTTGGAAAAATAACGTTTTTAATGTTCTAATTATTCCTTTCGAGAAATATGGTAACTCTTTCCGTTAACTTGTAGATAGTTTTATGTCCTTCAGTAAAATGCTACAGTTAGGTTTTCTCATTGGGGCTGTACCCTTCTCAACAAATTGATTCTCAGATGCTTTACAATTTTGTAATTATTATGAAGGAAATTTTTGACCCCTTCCTTTCTAACTAGGTGTTGATGAAACAGACAAAAGCTAATGTTTATGAGATCAAAGTTACCAGATTCTTTTATTCTGCTCTCTTAAATGGAGTCTTTGGGTTTTTTAGTTATCTAATAATATCTACAAGTGGGAATAAGTATGACTCTCCTTTCAATATTTCTGGAACTTGGTTTATTTTTTGGTCTTGTTGCATTCCTTAGACCATCTCGTTTTAGAATAAGCATAGCGAACGCAAACTCTTGCCTTTGCTTGATGTTGGCAATAGGCTTTCCTGGTATGTTACGCTTTGTAAGCCTTTAGGGTTCAATTTAATAAAATTGTATCCAAATGTTTGCATTGATATCATAAGTTCCAGTAAATTGATTTCTAGCACTGTTTGTGTTTTAACCATGTTTGATTTGTGCAAGCTTTTACAAACGAATTTATTAAGCTTTGCATGTCCTTTAGGATTGTAACACATGGAATGCTAGTTGACAATCATTAGATTCCTCTGTTAGTGGGTGTGTCATACTATGGTGGCGTGCATGCTGCTGAGATGCTGGAAGCTGTGCCGCCTGTATTTCAAGTACCATCAGTGTCACCGCTGTGGACAGATTCAGTGGAGCTTTGAGACTAATTCAGACAAGGAAGAAGGAGCAGGCAGTCTACTGCTGAAAGACATGTCACTAGAAACCTTATGAGTAGTCGTGGTCTGATATATAGTTCCAGCAAATGAGCCTCTCTGGTTGGCAGACATTCAAAATACAACTGGAGGAAACTGGCCTCCTCAAAGCAGAGCCAGCCTTAATGACATGGATTGGGGGGGAGGGGGGGAAATAACTTTCAGAACCTTCTTTGTCTTATGAGGCATGGTTCATAAGAAGCAGCAGCAGCTACAATCTTGAAAGTTTCAAGTCATCAGAAATGAAAGGGGAGGCAGACAGATCACT
>PVJH01030305.1:0-24956 GCA_004026705.1 Nesogale talazaci
ATCAGTGCCTTTAGTGTATGTCGGATTTCTTCCTTCAATGCAATTGATTCTTAATCATATCCAGCCTTTGGAAACGGTTCAATGTCAACCAGCTCGTTATGTAAAAATGCCTGCATATTCTTTCCATCTTCTTTTGACATTCCCTGCATTGTTCAATATTTCGCTGTAGAATTCTTCAGGATCACAACTCAAGGCATGAATGCTTTCTTCAGTTCTTTCCACTTGAGAAACGCTGAATATGTTCTTCAATTTTGGTTACTTGCCTTGTCTACCTCACAGTGTTTCTTGAAATTTAAAAGCTCTTTTCACATGCAGAATGGCTTGGCATGTGGGAGAGCTTTCATTTTCATTGCAGCTTCCAACCAAGAACTTCAGTGGAGGACCTTTTGTTCACGGGCTGCACAATGACATTTTACTGTTGGTCATATTTTAGGAGTCCCACTTCCTCAGGGTTGCAGGTAGCCAACCTACCTTTGTGACTACAGGAAAAATGGTGAACTTGATGAAACTGTAAGGTACTCTTTATCCTTCCTCATTCCCCCACCCCACCCCAAAGCCCCCTTCCATCTATTGGTTCTCCATTTAAACTACTTTTGGAACTACCCAGCAGAACATTTTGTGAAGTGAGTCTGTGTGAGGAAACAATGTCAAGTGTGTGTGTTGAGATGGGGGGTGGGGTGGGGGGGCGGAGGCTGGTAGTCAATAGCAATGGTTTCCCAAGCAACCTGTCTGGATAGCAAACAACTGCTTTGGGTGAGATGAGTAAGAATGACCTTACATCTTCTTGAGTATCAACCTCTATTTGGTTTCTTACCTTTTTTTATTAATGCTTCTGGTGGTAGAGATTTTCTTCTCCTATAAAGGTTTGAAGTCTGTTCTGTAGATTACTCTGCGTTGGAATCAACTTGATAGCAAGTAGTTTTATATTTGGTTTGCTTAACTTACTACATGTTCATAGATTCATTTATTTAATTTTTTTTACTGTCCATTGATTCATTTATTACTCAGATGACTAATAGTTACACTACTTGAAATAGGCACCTTGCCTTTAGATCCGACTCTTTAATTTTCCAGTTTTACAAAGAAGTTTCTGTATGTTCACATTCCAGAGAATGGTCTTTGTGGTATGTTGGTGTATGTTGGATTTCTTCTATAAGGCAGCTATAATTAATCCAACTTTCAGATCAGAGAATTTCAGGTTAGAATATTGATGAATTGTCCCAGAGATTAGTACCGAGATTTTCTGGACCCCACTTCTTTATTAGGAACCTGGGTGGCAATCTCCTGCTGGAAAGGTCCTCTGATGTTCTCCATGGTGGCCGTGAATTTGAATCCACTAGAGGGCACATAGCCACAACAACGCTACTTGACTCTTTGTGGCCTCATAGACTTTGAAGGAAGATGAAATGGACAATAATAGTATCTTCAGTGTCTTTTCATTTCCTTTAATGCTATCTTAATGGGATAAGGATTTTGTCTTGTTTTATTTTGTCCTTTTCTTATGTTTAATCTGAATGCACAGAGCAGTGGTAGGAAAAAAACAAACCAAAACCCAAATCTGAAGTGAAGACTGAAGTCCTGATATTTCTTTCACTACTTATGTGATGAGTCTTTGGACAAGTTTTAAGGAGCGCTAGTTGTGAATCAGATAAAGGACTTGGCTACTAACTGAAAGGTCAATTGATTGAACCCACCAGCCTGTCTGTTGTACAAAGCATGGCAGTCTGCTTTTGTAATGATTGACAGCCTTGGGAGTCCCTTGGGGCAGTTCCACCCTTTCTTATAGGACTGATATGAGTTTGAAACTACTTGAGATAGGCACATTGAGTTTGCAAAATAGCTTATGAACTTTTGTTTGCTTATAAAAAATAGACAGAAAGAAATAAGTAAGCCAGTAATATTAGCTACCTCACCATTGTGCCATGTAAGTCAATGGTAGCTTGAGAGATGTCCTGTAAGGGAGTCACCTCCCCCTCTCATCCCATCTAAGACATCATGCCAGCACATCTGGTCCTGAGCACAAAGTTATGGATCAGAGGGAAAGGCAGAGGCTGTGCTCCGACTGCCTCCTTCCACAAAATTAAAAACAAAACTGACGTTCAATTTCTTAGTCATATTTCAACTGCTCAATAGTCCCAGGGGAATAGTACACAGTGCATTGGGCAACACCAATGTAGATAATGCCATCATCACAGAAATCCTACTGGACTCAACTGCTGAATTTCTCAACGTTAGCTGTTTTGAAGCCCGTAGCATAGCTTATTTATCATCACCTTGACTAAAACTAATAGGTAGCTGATAGATAGGTAAATATTTAGAGACAATAACTGGATTAAGGGTTCCTTGGTGGTGGGGTAGGGAGGTGGAATGAAATGGGGAACTAATAGCAATGAGTACAAGTTTGAAAAAATGCTCTAAAACTGATTGTGGTAATGATTGTACAACTCTTTATGGCGTGATTGAACTATAGTTATATCACATGTGAATTACATGCCAATAAAACTGTTGTGAAAAATATAGATGACACAATTTAACTGTACACAACTATTTTAAATAAACAAGTATAATAATATTCTACAACAGTGAAAAGGAGAAAAAAACTATTTTTAATAAAATAATGTGAGTTTTAGTGGTAAAAGTAGGAGACAATTCTACTGGAAAGCATAAATACTCAGATGTCATTTTTCAGAATTTCTATGAATACAACAGAAAATATACACTGATACAGCTTTTCTCCAAATTATTTTGTCATCAGTAGCATAACTATAGGAAGTAGTCAACAATAAAAATCTTAATAAGGTATAATCATCCCTCAATATATATGGTCACGTGTTTTTGGAAAAATCTGTATATTTTTAAATCAAAGAGAAATAATTAATTCATATGTAAAATACAATTATATTCTGTTAAAATAGTTAAATTTGCTGTGCTAACCTGGCTGATAAGCAAGATGTGGAATCAATTGAAGGGCAGAGAGATAAATGGCTTCGTAAGTCTCACCTTTGCAGTTCTTAGATCTCTTGCTTTGTGATGGTCAGACCAGGGTGCAGCTGCCTTAACCAGTTCTGTGCTTTAACTGGCAAGGCTCACTTCCTGTGAGACATCCCTGAGGAGAAGCCACATGGCATGGACCTCCCCCAAAGCAGCCCTGGGTGCTGGAGCAGCCATGGGAAGACCCCTGCCAGCCATGAGCTGCTCGCTCACATGCTACTGATTAGACTTTCCTCCTGCAGTCGGCACCGTTGTGTGTCTATGCGACGGAGGAGGACTTTGTGCACTGGGCTATGGGCCAATGTTGGACTTGTGGGTTTGGGCAGCACGAGGTTGGGATGCTTTCTGGATGTACCCTTATCCTTTTTACAAAACTCTCCTATATATGTTCCTGCAGAATTGTTTCTCTAATGTACCCAGACTAACACATCTGTGCTTTAGTAATTTTGAACAAATTTTTCATCTTTTTGAGTGCCTATCAAGTTATTTATGAAGCACAAACACAGGGTTATTCTTTATTCCTTGAATAACAGGGTGATTAGCACACCCAGCTGGGCCATAAATATATGCCCTGTCTTCCTTCCTTAAGAGGAACTGTATGCCTCATACAGTTCCCAAATGCTCCCGTGGTGCTTTCACCTTCACTGAGACATACTGTTCTAGAATTTTTATCTTCATTTTGACTCTGATTGCATCACTGACTAGATTGGATAGTTTTTTTTTTCAAAAGAGAGTATAACTATAATAATTATAGGATGACTTTACGAGGGAACCTACAGTGACACCCATAATTGAAGGGAACTGTAATATGAAAAGACAATGACTCCGTAGGATTTTAAATCCTCATCTTTAATTTTTTTTACATGCTACTGCTTAGTGGTCTAAAGCCACTTTATTACAGACTGATGAATACTCCTGGCATTGAAGACATTCCGAATTACTGATTCACAAGTCAAATACCTATGGAATATAAAATGGAGACTTAAACTACTTTTAAATATTAATGTGGGTAACCTAATGAGAGTCTTATACATGTTGTCTTTATAAATTGCCAAGTGAAAATTTCCTTTATAGTTACAAATGCCAATTTGGTCTTTATTCATTTTTTCTAAAAAAACTGAACACATATTTTAGTCCTGGATAAATACCAGACACTGTTTCAATTGCTAGGAACAAAGATGAATAAAACATGGGTCCCCCTTTCACAGAGCTCATAGTCTAGTGGTGTGTGTGTGTGTGTGTGAAACCAGACAGAGAATGATAGTAATTATAAAACAATAGGTAGCACAGAATTACTCTTAAGATAGATAACCCCAATCACAGACACCATATTTTAAACTTCCCCTTTTACCTAAGTTAAAGACTGAACACAACTATGACAACAGCAACAAAAACAATTGGTGAGTATATTCACAGAAAGAGATCTGGGCACCAAGAGGAGACATGCAAGAGAGAATATGCATGTATACTTGCTACTTTTTCATCAACGAACTTGTTGTCAGACATTTCATATTTATGATAATGTTAAAAAAATTGATCTGACTCTTGTGCAACAGTGGCATATTTAGGCAGTAAGGAACACCGAGATATGGGGTGAGAGAGAAGCTGGCTGTGATGGTTAAGGTTATCTGTCAATTTGGCTTAGTCATGATTCTCAGTGGATGGCAGTTAAGTAATGATAAAATGTGGAAGTTATGTAATGATGTGATTTGGGAGTTATGTAATGATCCTCTTCCATTTTATGATACGATGTCATTGTCCTCTGTTTTTGCATAATTCCAAGTTTCACCTAATGACCTGGTCTTGGGAAGCTAACCATGTTAGTGAGGAGTGTAGGGATATCATGGCTAACTTCCTTGACAAGTAAACAATGATCTCTTAGATATGATTTTTATTCTGGGTTTTAAAGGAAAAATAGGAATAACCAGGGAAATGAGTACTGATTAAGAGGGCTTCTCTAAAGCAACAAGGTAGAGAGCCTGTCTAGAGCTCATGAACCAGATAGTACTTTCTTTCTATGTAATTTCAAAAATTATTTCAACAGAAGAGACCTCACCTCAGGTGGGATCAGTTTTTTAAGATGCAGGGAGAGGGAGATCATTCAGTTGCTACCATACAACACTGTGCTTAGATACCGGTAACTCCAAATCAACAGACACCCCTATAAGAATGATAATCTAATGTTATTGGAGATTCAAGTAAAGATGGAAGGGGAGTGGTATGTATGTCTCAGAGAAACCAAATACATTTCTGTTGGTGAGTAAAGCAGTGGAGGGACAACCCTGTGGGAAAGGTGTCTAACAATACCAACATAGAACTGAAAGGGGAGACTAAGCCTAGTATTATGTTCGTAATGGGACACTTCTGAACCAATTTCTATTCAGTCCTTGGTGATCCAGGAAATGTGTTATAGACTATTAAGACTTTACACAACATACTTTAAAGCCACAACAAAAGAATTCAATGTAAAAGCCACACTAAGTAAACTGGGCTTTACCTCGAACTCATTTCTAGAAGATTTAAAGAACTAACATACTCTCTTGGACTAAAGGCTGAAATGCTCTAATGTAAGAAGGAGATGACTGCTGTTGCAGTGTACAGACTTGGCAGTTGTGAGACTTTATTTCAGATCTCTTGCTTTAAGGGTACCCAATAAATGGGTACCTTGGGACTTCTATATATTTACTATCTCAAAATCTTCCTTATTTTCTTATGATATAAATTAGTCAGGTAGCATGTGTGGCAGTCATGTGCTTATGTTAATTTCATGATTGAGATGTAGGGGTGGAGTCTAGCCTGTTAATCTGGAGATAGCCATTGAGACCTCTATGTGGGCATGGCTTTCACTTGAGACTTCTGGAAAACCTCGTGATATTTCCCTTGTGAAGATGAGAAGCCATCTCGCCCAGTTGTTGGGAGTTAGTTTCAAAGACGATTAATCATGGACAAGACAAGCTGGCAGTATTTGAGAAGCTAGAGGAGCCGGTGGAGAGACCACACAGTTTTTCCTTGATGCAGCCAGACCTCTGAAGCTGGGGAGGCCAGATGGAAACCTCTGCCAACATTGAGTTGCTTCTGCTGTTGATGGACCCTGAGCCCTGGAGGCGAGGTGCCCTGCCAGCACCGGGGTTCTGCACTCACTGACCTTTGACTTCATGAGTTGGAAGAAGAATTTATAGACTGATTACGGGCATATGGGTTAATATCGGACTTATGACTTTGAACTGGACTGGGCTGGGATGTTTTCTCCATGTCACATTCCTTTTGTATATAAACCCTTTCCTTATATCGATATGTATGTCCTTGAATTTGTTCCTGTAGTCTACCTGGACTAACACAGCATGGTTCTGCCTTTGTGTTTTTAACATTTTCTTCTTTATTTCAATTGAGTTTTTTCTTGTTTTGTCTCGGTGTGGTTTTATGTTTTGTCTAGTTATTGTTGCTGTGTTTTTGCTTTCTGCTTATGTTTTGTAGGATCTTCTGTCTATGCAATCCAGTGGTCTGATAGCAGCTGGATTGATAATTGCCTAGGGGCATGGCAGGGACGATGGGGGTGGGAATGGACAGTTAACAACAATGAGTACAAGAAGAACATACTCTGAAACAGATTGTGATGATGACTGCAAAACTAACATGACTGAGCAGTTGAGTTGAACGATACGTGAAGTATATTCCAGTAAAACTATTTCAAACAATTAATTAGCATAGAGCTTTAACCTTGTAGGTATACTGATACACATAATTTGGGTTTACAAAGAATGTTCTCATGAAGTGTCATGAAATGTATAAGAAATAATAAATTCGTGGCTGAGCCCCGGTGGCGCAGTGGTTGAGTGCAGGACTGCGGTCCACTGACTTGGTGGTTCAAATCCAGCAGCAGCTCTCCAGGAGCAAGACTGGGCTGCCCACTCCCACCAGAGGGCAGTGATGCCATCCCCTCCAAAAAAGAAATAATAAATTCTTGCTGAAACACTGGAACAAATAAAAGAAGATGGCTTATTAGGCACAGGAAAGCAGAGGATTGAGAAACACCTTTTCAGGAATGGCAGTGTCATTGTAGCACAGAGATGTGATTATGAGGGTAAGCTTTGAGGGAGATGATGAACTGTGAGAGTTCAGTGAGGAACCATAAAGTTTTTCTAAATGTGGAAAAACATGACTAGGCTTTATGTATCAATGAACTAAAAGAGAAAGATAATTTGAAGAGAGGTTGGGGGAGAGAGGGAAAAATAGCTGATACCACAAGTTTAAATAGAAAGTAATTTTTTAGAAGTTATGTAAATAGATATATAATTTCATCACATTTATTTGGTCTTCCTGAATAGAAAGAAAAATTCCGACTGACAAAAATTAAATGTATTTATTCATATAAGAAGCTTAAAAGAATATGTAATTTGAGGGGCAACGAGTTGTTTAATTTTAATAGCCAACTTTTTAAGATAGAAAGTAAATTTTTAGAAAATAATGATGAATATATATACACAAATAAGCTTGATACAATTGGTGTATGATTTGTTATAAGAGATGTAAGAGCCCCACCCCCCAATAAAATGATTGTTAAAAAAAGAGACAATTAAGTTGCAACATTTTATTATATGTAGATAAGTGCTTTGTGATGGTTGGTTAAGTGAATAATTTGCCCATTTTGGTGCTTCTCTTTCACTTTCTGGAATGTAACCCAAGTAAAAAAGTTTTCTTTCTTTCTCTTTTTTTTTTGCATCTCTTTTTTTAAAAAAAATTTTTATTGGGGGCTCATACATTTTTCTCACAATACGTAAATACATATATTGTGACATGTTTCTTTGCATTCCTGCTGCTGTCATCATTCTCTGAATCTCCTATACCTTTCCACTTAAGCCCCTGACATCAGTCTCCCATCCCTTCCCCTCCATCCTTACTCCCCACTCCCCCACCAACTCTCAATACTCTATAAATTATTACTGTTTTATCATAACTTACATTGTCCTATGTCTCCCCTCACCTTCAAGAGGTTTCCTTTTTAATGAAAATGATTGCTAGTTCATAAATTATATTTTTCTTCTTCCCATTACAACCATTTTTTTTGAGCAGGGATTTAAGGTTGCTTTTAACAAGACAGTGAAAGAATGGACAAAGAAGCATTCATTAAATTGTACAATACATTTTTTGGGGGGAGTAGGAAGTCCAGTCTTGCTCCTGGAGATCTTGCTGCTGCTGCTGATCTTAAACTGTGAACCCTGGGGGCTGCAGTCCCGCACACAACCACTACACCACCAGGGCTCAGCCAATTATACCATATTTTTAAAGCACAATAAATTGATGTAATATTTTAATTTAAAAATAGTTGTAGTGTACCAATAAGCAATGCATTTATTTTTCCAAAATGATAGTAGTCTTTTTAGTGATTATTCACTTTCAGCATAATTGATTTTATTTTTCAACATGTTGTATATATTTAAGTAACTATGTATAGAGTATACTAAAAGCCAGTGTTATATTTATAAATACATATTTATGAATATTTATAAATACATGTGATCAAATGCATAGTTTTAAATAAATTTATTTGCAAGTACATTTGAGTAAATATTGAGTATGTATTTTTAAGCTCTTCCTTTATTGTAATGGTGAAATGAATATTTGGTCTTATCAGAGGAACTAATCTACATTTGCTGTTTATGTCATTTAAAATGTCACTTTGACATCTGATAAACACTGCAAATATAGATACAACTAATTAATCAGAGATTAATGTTCTGGCAGCTTTCAAAATTAGATATATTAATTTATGTAAATACATTAATTCAAGATACCGACAGTAGTATTTTAAAGCAATCTTCATATAAGTCCTTCATATTGTTTAAAAATACATCCCTAAGCACTTCATCTTTGTTATTTTTCCTGTTTTAAAGTTACTTTGTCAATTTACATCGAAACTGGTTATTTTGAAACTGCTACGATAATTAATCAGTGTATTTTTATTTTTGTATCAGTTGCTATTAAGTTACCAACAAATTTTAGATCTTTTCCCAGTTGATTCATTTTTTAGGCTTTCTGTATTCAGTCATGCCATCCATAGATAGTGACTTTTACCTCATTCTTCTCTACTTTTTTTTTTACAATATTCCTCTAATTCTTTATTGTCTTTTATAAAAAAATCATTTTACTGAGGGCTCATACAATTCTTATCACAATCCATCCATACATATATTTATTATATGCAAAGCACATTTGTACCTTTGATGCCATCATCATTCTCAAGACATTCTCTTTCCACTTTATCCCTTGGTACTGACTCTTCCTCTTTTCATTCCCTCTCCACTCCCCCCTCCCTCATGAACCCTTGATAATGTATAAATTATTATTATTTAGTCATATTGAATGCTGTGTTAATCTGGGTAGACTAGAAGAACAAATTTCATAGATATGCATATGGATATAAGGAAAGAGTTTATACAAAAGGAATTGAACACTGAGAAAGCATCCCAATCCAGTCCAATTCAAAGTCACAAGTCCAATGTTAACCCATATGCCCGACACCAGTCTATAATGTCTCCTTCCAACTCACAGAGTCACAGGTCAGTGGGTGCAGAATCCTGGTGCTGGCAGGGGTCTCCCCATGGCTCCTCACTTCCAGGGCTCAGGGTCCATCAACAGCATTCAGTGATGGCAGAAGCAACTCATCATTGACAGGGGCCTCCACATGGCCTCTCCAGCTTCAGAGGTCTGGCTCTATTAGGGCAAAGCCATGTGGCTTCTCTGGCTCCTCAGACGCTGCCATCTTGTCTTGTCCGTGATTCATCACCTCTGAGACTAACTCCCAACAACTGGGGAGATAGATTTTCATCTCCATGAGGGAAATATCACAAGATTACCCAGAAGTCTCAGGAGAAAGCTAGGCCCACACAGAGGCCTCATTGGCTACTCATTAAGAGGCTAGACTCAACCCCTACATCTCAATCATAAAATTATAAGCACCACAAATGCTGTCTGATGTCTCCCTTTGTCCACGTCCCCATTGTCCTTATCCCAGGGAGGAGGTAATATGTAGATCTTTGAAAACGGTTCTCCTTTTCTACTCCACCTTCCCTCTACTCTCCCAGTAGCTCCACTTTCCCCACTAGTCCTAATAGGATCACCTGTCCTGAATTCCCCATGTTTCTGGCTTCTATCTATACCAGTACTTCCTCTGGTCTAACCTGACTTATAAGGTAGAATTCCAATCATGATAGTGAGAGGGAGGAAGCATTTTAGAACTAGAGGACAAATGCATATTTCATTGTTGCTTCACTGTGTTCTGACTAGTTCATCTCCTCCCCATGACCCTTCTATAAAGGGATGTTATGTCCCCTGCAATGGACCTTGGGTCCCCAAGCTGTACTTCCCCTCATTTATAATGATATAATTTTTAGTTCTTTTATGTCTGATAACTGATCCCTTTGATGTCTCATGGTCACACAGGCTGGTGTCCTTCCAGGTGGATTTTGTTGCTTCTATGCTAGGTGGCCGCTTGTTTACCTTCAAGCCTTTAAGATGCTACATTTTTGATAGCCGGGCACCATCAGCTTTCTTTACCACTTTTGCTTATGCACACATTTGTCTTCAACGGTTGTGCTGTGAAAGTGAGCATCAAGGAATGCCAACTTAATAGAACAAAGTGTTCTTGCATTTAGGAAGTACTTGAGTGGAGGTCCAATGTCCATTTTCTGCCTTAACACTAGCCCTATAAGAATATGCACAAAGATCTATTTCCTCATCATCATGTATACATATATTTGCCTATGTTCATGAGAGAATTTCGACCTTTGTAATGCTCTTTGCCTCCCAGTTCTTTCCTCTATTTCCTTTTACTTTCCTATTGTCCCACCATCATTCTCATCCTTCATTTGGGTTCCAATGATTTCTCTCTAATACATTACTCTTTATCAGTCCCTATCAGGCCTCTTACACCTACCTTGCCACTGCTCTCAGATACTTGTTGTTCCCTTGTCCCTGTGATGGTCAACACAACCTCCTTTCCCCCTCCTCCCCATCTCCCATGTCCCCCCGGAACCATTAGTTCTGTTGTTTTCTCCTCCAGACTGCTCATCCATCCTATTTTCTCTAGATAGACTTTCAGAGATAATAATATATACAATAATATATACAGAGACAATAATATGTGTTCTTGCCTACTTTTTACTCTAGATGTTTTTTCTAATGCAATTACAGTGTCTATAAAAATGTTGCCAATAGAAATAGTAGGATTCCTGTGCTATATCAATTTGAGAGAACTCATATTATTTCAATCTATTAAGTGTAGTGCTAGCACTTTGAGTCCGTGAAAAATATTTAATTATGCTGTGGAAGAATTTGCATGTACATTATGTATTTAATGCTTTTATTAAGAATTTTTGCTAAACTTTGTTAAATGAATTTTCATCATTTTTGGTGATGCTTGCATGATTTTAGTATTATGCCTACTGTGTTAAACAGGGTTCTCTAGAGAAGCAATACCAGGATACTTATGAATATGTATTTATATAAAAGGATAGGTTTAAATAGAAGGTAAGAATGTAATATCCCACAGCATTACAGAGGGTTCACTTTTGTGGAATAGCTAATATGCTGAATGTCCTTTAACTCACAATGGCTGGTGATCCAAGGTCAAGAAAGCAGACAAGGAATCTGCCCTCAGGCAAAATGAGCAGAGTTGGCCCAAAGGCAGCAGACACAGCAGCGTGGGGCAGCAATTGCAAGAAGAAGCGTTCAGGCATCACAGAGGCTAGTATTGAAGGAATATAGCAATGCAGCTCCTTATGGAGCCTCAAGCTCTAGCAATGCATGGCAAGATGACTACCACAGAACATGGTTGAGGCAAAGGCTTAGCTCAGGCAGCAGTGCACTGGTTAAATGACCAGAAAGAAAGAGAGAAGGAGGCCAGCCTCAGAAAGCTGTTTACCTTGGCTTTCATCCTCCAATCAAGCTGTGCTCCAATTAAGCACCCACATGTTCCTACAGGAGTCTAGTTGACACAATAAATCTATACTTGATCTTAGCCAAAAGACCAAGAAGTGATAAAATAAACCCAATTATCACATCTATTCATATGACTAACAGAATATTAAAATCTTGAACTTTCTTTGCAATCCAGAATAAACAGCACTTGATTCATTATTTATTTTGTTTTAATGTGTAGCTAGGTTTTGGTTGCTAGCATTTTATTAAAAGATTTCATAGCAAGGTTAATTAGTCAGAATGGCTGGTAGTTTTCTTTGGTGCAAATTTTTTGGGGTTTCGTTTCAACATTATTCTCAGTCATTTTTCAGTGCTTGGTAACAGCTTGAGAAGCATTGCAATTACTTTTTCTTGAAAGGTTAGGCACACTTTCTTTGTCAAAGCAGTTGGGACTTGTCAATTTTGGAGGGTGAGTTTATGCCTTGACAACTGTTTCTATTTATTCTATGGAAAGATAATCTGTTTACTTGATCTTTCCTCCATTTTGGTAAATCACATAGTTTTAGAAAATTGAGAATTTCACTCAGATTTTCAAATGCATTTCCATTGATCTGAAGAGAGTACTTTAAAAGATTCTTTTATTTGCATGTTACTGCAGTTTGTATGAGAGCATACAGAGCAAATTAATTTTTCACTCAACAATGTATGCACATTTTGTTTTGTGAGATTAGTTGCAACCTCTTAGTGCAACAGCACTCTTTTCTATTACCTTGATCTCCCCATTGCCTTCCGTTCTTCTTTTCTGTCTCTTCCTGTTTTCTGAGCTATGTTTTGAGTGAGATCTATTTAATCATTTTTTACCTTCCTATTTCTATGACATTTTACACTTAGTTCTTTTGAATATCATATATATATACATATACATATATATATATATTTCCTAAACACTTTTCATACTTTCCTCTCACAAAAGTACTAAAGTGACCTAGGCTTTTTGCACCAAAAAATTTGCACCAAAGAAAACTACCAGCCATTCTGACTAAAGTGACCTAGGCTTTTTGGGGGGGTGGATAGAGTAGGGGGGCATCACTGCCCTCTGGTGAGAGTGAGAGGCCCAGCCTTGCTCCTGGAGAGCTGTTGCTGGATTTGAACCACCAATCCAGAGGATCGAAGTCCCGCACTCAACTACTGTGCTCCCAGGGCTCAACCCAGGGTTTTTATTTTTCATTTCTACCCAAAGAGCCAACTTTGTGATTTGTGTTTTAGTTCTATTGTTTTCAATGTGTTTGCCTGTTTTGTTTTTTCACTCTTAGATTTTCAGCCACTTGTTGCAACCCAACCCACCAAGAGCAAAATAACAGAGGCTGCTTTGGTAGCTCTGCTTTGCAGAGTTTCCAGAAGAACAGCTCTGATCTTCCTTTATGCCCAACTTTTGCCTTCATCTCTGGGGTCTAAAATGTCTCATTACCATCATCTCATCCAGTTAGTATAAAGGATAAAAGGAGTAGGAGAGAATGTCACTTCTTTATTGATTAAGGGCGGAACCCGATTTCTTTTTTGTGCTCATATTCTGTTGTGTAGAAGTCATATCAAGCTGCATGGAAAGCTGAGAATTATCTTTACTCTGGGACATCACACACCTCTCACAGTCAAGGGTTCTGTTCTGTGGGCATAGAAGAGTGTGATTCAAGGATCCATGTGTTCCTACAGATGAAGTGGGAGAAAGGTGTGGCTTCTACTTCCTGTAAAGAGTAACAATCTCAGAAATCCACAAGCGCAATTATATTCTGTCCTATAAGGTGGCTATAAGCAGACATCAATTCTGTGGTATTATTATTATTTTCATTTTGAGTTTTAGAAAGATGACACTGTATGTTCCTGTCGTGATCTGCAGGCTTTATGCCATAATTTAATGGTGTTAACTCATCCAAATGCATTGTCCTGCTTTCCCATGCATATAAGGTGATCAAAGATATGACAAGTCAGGTGCATTTGGGCCCTCAAAGTGACATCTTTGCATTTAAACACTACAAAGAGATCTTTTGCACCATATTTGGCCAATGTAAGATGCTGTGATTTTTGTCTCCTATTTTTAAACTTTTTTTTTTTTCACACCACTGCCCTGATGGGAGAAGGAAGCCCAGCCTTGCTCCTGGAGAGCTGCTGCTGGATTTGAACCATCAGTCCCACATACAACCACTGCACCACCAGGGCTCAGCACTGTGATTTTTCTTGAGTGCTGTCTCCATGAACACTGATTATGGTACCCAGTTAAAATAGAAAACCTCGGCAACTTCACTCTTTTTCTTAATGTATCATGATACTGATCATTGGTCTAGTTTGGAGGCTTTCTGTTTTCTTTCTGTTTATTTTGAAGGCTATAGTTTTCAGTCTTCATCTATTATGTGCCTTTAGTTAAGTCCTCTTCACTTTCAGCAAGTAAGACGGTGTCATCACATATCACAAATTGCTATTGAGTTTCCACCAATTTTTAAGCCATCTTCGTCGTATGATCTAACTTCTCAGATTACCTTCTAATCACATAAATGAAAATGTTATTTATGGTGGGTGATAAAGGATTCAAATTCTTTCAAGAAAGCCCAGTTAATGAGCTTTCTAAACTTTAAAAATTAAAGACTTCAACAAAATAATTGTCTTTTGATGCCTTTTCATTTGGCATCAAAGGAATATTTTACTATTCAATCCTTCACCAAATATTATATTTACTGAGGGATTTCAATGCACTCAGCTTTGTATCTGGATTGGAGAGATAAACAGTAAACTTCATAAATATTTTTATACTCTCATAAAGCTTAGTTTAATTCTGATTTAAAAGATCTAATGGAATGTAAAAGACCTTGAAGGATTTGTTATCATGGGCAATGCTGTTTATCTTTTATGTCTGTTCCTCAGCTTCAGCAGGAAGAGTGTCTAAGTCAGAACGGTATGTTGACTTTTCTTAATATGGATCTCCTATTAATGTGTCTGTAATTTCCATCAAATAGTTAGGTGAGACTGTGGCATCGGTAAGCAGTTTTAAATCACTAGTCCCTCTGAAGGAGAAAGACAAGGCTTTCTATTCCCATAACGAGTCACAGTCTTCACAGCTTACAGTGGCAGTTCTATCCTAAAGCATTGCTATGAGTTGACATCGACACAATGGCAATGAGTTTATGTAAATAGGGTGTGTTTAACCCTATTAGTCTCACAGGAGGTCAGCCTTGTCAGTGGAATGTCTCCAAGGGAGTGAGTCAGTGTCTCCATCTCCAAGGAGGAATTACCACATTTCCCAGAATTCTCAGAGGAGAAGGCCAGGTCCACAGAAATCTCATTGGTTAGCTTCAGAGTGACAGGCTATCCTCCACCTCTACACTCTTAGTCCTCAAATTGACACCAGATTAGGTGACTGCCACAAGGTTTGCTAGAGGTTATTTCTTCATATATATATATATATATATATATATATATATATATATATATATTTGAATGTGCTCAACATATCTTAACCTGAAAGAACAATAGACGAAAAATGAAACCTCAAGCTGAAATATTGAAGGACTCCATGAGTCAAATATTGAATAATGCAGTAAGCATTGAAAGAAGATGGAATGAATACATAGTCACCGTACAAAGAGAACTGATGGATAGTCAACCAATACAAGAGGCAACATGGTCAAGAACCAATGTTATAATTGTGTTAATCTAGGTAGACGACAGAAACAAATCCAGGGAGACTCATGTGTATAAGGAAGAGGTTTATAAACGAGCAGTTGAGTATTGAGAAAACATTCCATCCAGTCCAGATCCATTCCTTAAGTCCCATATTAGCCTGTATGTCCGATACCAATCTATAACATCCTCTTCAGACTCACTAAACACCTGTGATGATGAAGAATGCAAGAAGATCACAGGCCAGTGGATGGGAAGTATTGTGGATCCAGTGGCGTGGTAAACATCTAGAGCGGGTAGAGGCATCTCAGTGCTGGCAGGGGTCTTCATGTGGTTTCTTCAGATCAGAGCCTCTTGGCTGTCATCAGCCTGTCTCCATATGGCTTGTCAACAAGCATGTCTTTTGGGGAGTCAGCATCTTTCCCACTTCCAGTGAGCAATTTGTCTCCTTAGCCCCTCCAAGTGAGGTCATCAAGCTGTGACCTGATTGATAGGCTAAACTTCACCCCATCACTCTTGAGTCTCAAATTGCTAATAGTTATGTGCTACCACACAGATGGAAGACATGAATACACTGAAGGCATTAAAGAAAACCAAGTTGCCAGGAATAGCTGGGATAGCAATTGAAAGGTTTCAGACCACTGATGCATCGTTGGATGCACTTGCTAGTCGATGCCAAGAACTTTGGCAGTATGAGACCCCAGAGGCAACATTTAGCCCCAGACAAAGTTCAGTAGGCATAAGACCTTGGAAAGAAGAATGAATGAACATGGACAACCTCTGGAGGAAGTGGGAATGGGCCTTTTACCATGCGGACATTACAACTAATGATTGAGTTACTTTGCAAACTTTCACTCAAACAAGCAAGCAAAAAGAATGAAACAAAAAGTGGACAAAGTCCCTATGGGACATATTGCAGGCATGGAGACTAAGGAACCTCCTTTCTACTATATTCTGTAGAGAATCTTCATTTTATTGTATTTAGTTAATTCTGTACATTGGTGGCTGTTTGAGTAAAGAAAGCCATGTCATGGATGTTAGACACATTAAATATTTGGTAAAGCGAGATAAGTTTTCATTATTTTTCTAAGCACTATACAGTATAATGTGGTAGTTATGTAATTTGTTGTCAATTTGAGACTTATGAGTGGAGGGTTGGAGTTTAGCCTGTCAATCAAGTCACAGCTCGATGACCGCATTTGGAGTCACTAAGGAGAGCAATAGCTTGATGGAGACGGGGCACAGACAAAAACAACCATCTGCTCTAGGTGTGCCTTTTCTCAGCAAATATCAGCTTTCTTTCCTATAGGTTAGAAAATTAGCATATCATCTATCTCATAATATAACATATAGATATATAGACATAGGGGCGGTAGAGGCATCTCAGTGCTAGCAAGGGTCTCCATATGGCTCCTTCAGCTCTAGGACTCTGGCATATGTTTCAATTTTAAGATTCTGTGGTTCTAAACAGAGGTTTCATATTGTGTATGCTGTTGTCCATAAAATAAATGCTAGAAAGTAATTGTTTGGTGTGTTAGACAAGGTTCTCTAGAGAAAAAAACCAGGACACTAGTAATCTTTTTATATATCTATATAGATAGAAGGACATATAAAATAAGAAATAAACAGGCAATAATGTATAAAGCAGTACAAAAGACTCAGAGCACCTCACTTGCGTGAGACAGATAGAAGACTGGCAGTCCTTCGAGTCTTGAGGGCCACTGGGTAGTCCTTGTAGAACAATTCAGGCTATCCGGCCACAAGCAGCAAACAGCAAAGCAGGTCACCAAGATGACAGTCAGCCAGATGACAGGGGACAACAGTCCCCAGTTCGAGAGATATATATTCCAGGAGCATGGTGAAGCAGGGCTTGAAGGAACCTCTACTCACAGTCCACTGATTAGATGTCCCACGGATAGTGTTGCTTGGAGATCAAGGCACATGACAAGCAAGTCCGAAGATCTATCTGTGCTCTACAATTGATCTTGCCTGTGTTCATTGGCCATGTTGTTACAACAGACCTACCTGTCTTCTTTGGCCATGTTGGCACAACAAGTTTACCTACCATATTTGGTAATTAATTGCACGTGCAATTTTATATGACTAAGTTTATATGACTAAGTTTTGACTAATGAGATTTGAAGTATAAATTAATTAAAATTATGAAATATTTCATTGAATTCTGATTAAAGGAGATCACTTTGCAGGGCATATTAGCACAGTGCATGCCACAAAGGAAATTCTTAAACATCCACTATAGGGCTTTTTGGGAGGGTATAGCATTGTTTTTGTTTTAATAGCAGTTTTTTGAGATATATGTTACATAATATGCAAGTTTTGAGTAGCACAATTAATTGTTTTGATATGTGGTATATGGTATATATTTATTTAGAGAGTTTGCAAACATCTCTACTGCTTAATTTTCAATTAAATTATTTTTATCAATTCCCTCCAAACTCTATTTAATAGCAGGTATTCTTCCCTCCCATAGTCTCCAGCAAGTACTGGTCATTCTACTTTTTGTCTCTCTGGATTTCCTTAACATGAACATTCCATAAAATTTGAATCATGTGTGTGGTTTTTTATTACTTACACCTTTTTCTTAGTTTGCTGTTTTCAAAATGGATTCATCTTGTAGCATGTAGTACTCCATTCCTTTTTTTTTGGGGGGGGGAGTGTAAAGTATTTTTAAACAGTTTTATTGGAACATAATATACATATCACAGAATTCCATAGTTCAATCATATAGAGAAGAATTAATTGTGCAATCATCACAATCATTTTTTATATTTATTTGCTTGTTTATTTCAAATCATTTCATTAGAGCATCATCTAGACTTCATACCACTCAATAGTTGAGGGATATCAAGCATTACTTGTATGCTATCTCATCTTTTGCTATACCATTGCTACCTCATCATTTTAAAACATTTTCTTCTGTCATGTATTCTTCAAAATCAGTCCCCCAATAATGCCCCCATTAATCTAGTTATTGTCTCTGTATATTTCCTCTCCTGGCTTCCATGTAGCAAAAACCAGAAAATAAGTAAGCTGCCAACAACAACAATATACAGCAGGGTTAAACCCATTTGATTTTTTAAATTATCTAGAAAGAGAAACTATTAAGAACCAGAACAAGCTCAAAGTATATCAAAAGGGAGATCAAATGGCCAGGTTTTAATCATTCAAGTTATATTTTTTCATTATAATCTGTATTATTTGTCTCCAAAATACTCTCCATCTGATAATCAAGTTATTCTCATCCCTCAATTATAGTCAGAGGTAAGTCACCAAAGCCTTATTCCTTGTGTAGATCCTGTGAATGTATTTTGGGTTTCTACTGTCATCCTTCACCTCTGTAAATCATAATTTAAAGTGATACCTTTCCCTCCTTCAGAATTCAATTATATTACTTACAATCCTTGGATCATGCATGTTGGCATGAAAAGAAGTCTGACCCCAGACGCTATTTGTTCTGATAGCATGTCAACATGTATTTTTTCACCATGCTTTGCTGCAGCACTCATATCTTTGATGTGTCTTTCATGGGGGCTCATATTGAGCAGAGCCATGTTGAAAGAACTAATGGTACTGAGATGGGAGCCAGGAGTAAGTGCGTGCTCCAAATCCTTTCCTTTCTCTATGTTTTCTACCTGTTTCTGAAGGTTCACCTTAGGTTCATCTTTGTGATTTTATGATCATCTCCCTGGATCATAAAACCTTTCTGCTCATAGTGTTATTGATTTAGGCCATCATAATAGAGTTAAAACACAATTGAAAGAAAAAAAAGGAGACTAAACCGTGTAAACTAATGACAAATCACAATATATGGATTACTGACTTATACAGATGAAAGCCTTAAATGACTAGACACTATTTACACAAATAATGGGAGATGGTGGTCAGATAAAACTTATAATAATATTCACTGACAATGTCAGACCCTGGTTTGCAGTATAACAGCTATCTTAATAAAAGCAAGTAGGGTGTAGGAGTAGTAAGTAAATGCCGGCCTGGCTACCGACAGTTCAATACTCTTGGTATAGCTGTCTTCTGCTTTTTCACGCAGCATGTCGTTTTGGTTCTAAGCTCATGAGTTACAAATATTTTTGAGTTCACCTAGTGTGGTTTCCACACCATCTCCCTCGGGAATGGCCTTGAGGATGGTTGTGTGCAAACTCCGAAGATCCAAGGTTCAATGTCCCAGGAGGCTATGGCACATGACTTGGGTCCCCAGGGGCTGCGCAAAGACTGAACCAATCTGTTCTAATAAGAGCATGCATAGTACCAGCCACCTGTGTCCTTTGGGGTCCATATAAGTGTTAGTTATTTTCCTCCCACTGGGAGATTGTCCCCCCCTTTTCCTACCAACAGAAATGCAGTTGTAGTCTCTGAGATGTGTATGCTCCTCTTCTTCCCTCTTGATTTAGTTTCCCCATCAGTATTGAAAATCACTCTTATGGAACCATCTGCACATGTGGAGGGACCTCATCATATTTTTACATGGAAGTCATGAAATGGTCAGCTTTGTTTCTCCCAGTCTTATAAAATCTGATCCTGATCGAAGTGCGGCCACCGCTCTCTAAGTGGTTTTCAAGATCAACTATCACACAGAGAAGATGGTGTGTGGTCCCGGGCACTACTCAGGCTCTCTACCGACTTGCTTGGCAGACTTGGTTAGCAGATTGTTTGAATTATTTTTATATTCTATCCCATTTTGCTGTAACATGTTTCTGTTTTTCAACAGTTTTATTGGCCTTTAATCCACACGATACAATCCCATCAAGATGAGTTGTACAAATATCACCTCAGTTGGTTTTAGAATGCTTGTTTCTTTCTTGTAATCCTTCTTCTTAGCTCCCCCAACCTCCCCACAACCTCCCTTGCCATGCCACAAGGATGGTTTCCCCAAGGAAACTTTAATTCAGTTACTGCCTTTATAGGTCTACCTATGTTAGCTTTCATATGCAGAATGTTCTTAATGCTCATTTAAGAACAACAAAAGCTAAAGAGAATAGCAAAGGAAAACAGAAAAAACCCTCATAATAAACAAAAGCTGAAAATATTAAAAGCTAGAACCATTTTAAATGGATCATAAAGAACGTCAAATGATAGGGTGCTCAAGTTCAGCCTAACTGTGTCTGCAACCATCCTGCTTCCGGTATACTCTGCATGTTAGACAGGTTAGTCACATCCAGTCTGTATACAGAGGAAATTCACCATAGGCTTCAACTGCGTATATTCCCCCTTCACTTCTTTTTAAACTGATACAATTTTAAAATGGGCCTGAAGGGAGGTTGACTGATAAGTATTACATTCTGATCTAACCCTGTCTGCCACAACCACCTTTTACACTGCTCACTGTCTGATCACAGGGCTAGTCACACCTCTCCACTGTGAGCCAGGGGATTGGCCAGAGTCTAAGTCCATGTGTGAACCTTACGAATGCATCCAAGGCTTCCAGTTTATCGGTAGCCTGCTGTAAAGGAGGTGTTCACACTTTAAGCCCTGATACCTTCCTCTTGACTTGGATGATATTATTTATAATCCTTGGATCACACAGGCTGGTGTGCTTCTTCCACATGCAGTTAGCTGATCCTCCCTTTTATGACTGCTTGTTTGAAGACCAGTCTTATAGACACCAGATGCTATTCTTTCTGATAGCCAGCCTCCAGGAATAGTATCTCATAGAGTCATGTCCTAAGAACTAATTGTTCTTAGATTTAGGTTAGAATTAAGCATAAGCCTTAAATCCATTCACACATGTATGAATTATATGTCTCTGATCCACCTCAGAGTTATTATCATATCTTTTCATATGATGGCTAATTTGGCTCTCTAGTATTTGGTTGATGATTGTTCCATATAATATCATGTCACTCTTCTGGACTTAGAAGTTTTTTGAATTGCTTTTGTCTAGTATTTAATCAGAGCAAGTCTGAGCTCTTTGAATTGGCAACATTTCCCTCCGTGTACACTTCAGGGAACAAATGTGAAATATTGGCAATAATCCTTAAAAAGTTCAGGATGATTCATCAGGGAAACCTTCTAAAGCTGGGTATTCTGAGAGGATGGGGACAGGGGGACCAGGGAGGAGATTTAAAATTCCCAGTGGAGTCTCTTAACATATTAGTAGTCTTTTCAGGCACTCTCTTACTTTTCATTTGTCTTGAGTGGCTCGTCTACATAAATACATACATTTCATAAATTATCTAAATGACATAGCATTTTCTTATAATCCTGTTTCTAAAGGGTTCCTTGTGATAGTATCTGTCATTTTAGTAATTCAAGGAATTTTGTGATTTTAATCATTTGATTTTCCTCAGTCTGCCTAAAATTTTGTCACGCATGTTGACATTTTCAAAGAGTCCCTGTTTTCTTTCTTTGAGTTTGCCATTCAGGGTCAGGACAGGTGTTATCTCCTGTTGTACTATTGAGATAACAGCTCATGGCAGGTCATGGTCAAGAAGACTCTGAGAATCTCGTTTGTTTTCACATAGCTCAGCCAGCTTTCAGGTTCTCTCCCATTCTCTGCACTTCTAATTATTTGAGCCACAATCCACATGCCTTGCTTCTCGGTTTTGCAGATTATTGATAATCCCATTATAGATAAGCTATTCCTATACTTTCCTAGCACTTAGCAATGCCTTGTATTTTGGTATGAAACAGCTTTTAATTCTGAAGTTTAAACTCTGTGGCCAAATACAAGAGTTTCTCTGGTCTTGGGAGATCTCATAGAGAAGGAGATGAAAATCTCCATATGAATGGATTCAAATAAAAGGACCTTGAGGAATCCAAGTTCTGAGGTTTCTGGTGACTTATTAAATGAATAACAACATCCACTTAGTAGAATACTATGAATATATTCACATTAGAAATGTTCATAAATAGGCTCATCACATAAATATCAGATAGAATTATTGAATTGATTTTTTCCTTTTTTAAAAATATTCTATCAATCTTTCTAACATAACCTTAGCATAGAGTTTATATAAAAAAAACTTGTAAATGCAGTTATTTGATTTACTCTTGGATGGATTTCTTTAGCCCAAGTCCCTTTAGAAGGCATCGTACACAGCCAAAGCTCTGTTAGTTAAGAGTGGGGTTCCCCCAGCTAACATAAAAGCCAGAGTTTTGCGCTTCCCAACCCTTTGTGGTTCATGAAGCCCAAAGTAGCTCAGTAATTATTTACTGGCCCTCCAAGGTCAAGATAAGTATCTAACATTTATTTTTACTAAGTGGTATAACTCAAATGACATAATAAATATCGTTGTTCTAAGAGCGTAGTGCCATTTTTGAGACCACACAGTGTCTTCAATTCTGGAGTCATATTTTCTACTCGACATTAATTTTGCATGATGCTTTTCACAGGAGCCTCTGGAAAGCCAAACCTTTATAGTACACATCACAAGGAACAGAGTGCTCTAAACCTAGCACTGTGAATTACCTCACGTCGGGTAGTGGTTACACGTTGACCTACGATCCACACAGTCTGCAGTTGGAAAATACCAGCATCTCCGAGGGAGAAAGACTGAATTTCCAGCTCTGGTAAACAGTACCAGAAACCCACAGGGGTCACCAGAGTCAGCATCGACACTTGGCAGGGAATGTTTTTTTCTTGCAATAACTCATAGTATCCAGCAGATGTCACTGTGTTTTCCCTGAAAATTTAAACTACCCCCCTGTCTCACAACTTTCGTAGAGACCCAGGGTATAGTGGGATATATTTTGGAAATTGCCAATTGAGGATAATGGTGATAAAAGTAATAGTCATGTTATCATCAATCTAGTTGATGATCAATATAATTGATGCTAAAGCTACATATCCTATAAACTACACATCATACAAATCGGTCTTAGACACATTCACTTCTTCAGAAAATTTACTGAATTATTGACTTTGATGAGGCAATATATTTTTTAGAGAAGTAACAGTGTAGAGTGGCTAAGAGCATGGTATTTGGATTTACATTCCCATTCTCTGTGAGCGTTGGCTAAGTTATCACATTTTGCGGGGGGGGAGGGGGGTGCGCATCACTGCCTCTGGTGGTCGTGGGCGCTACCCAGTGCTGCTTCTGAGAGCTGCCGCTAGATTTGAACCGCCAGGCCTGGGGGCTGCAGTCCCGCACTCAACTATTTACGCCGCCGGGTCTCAGCCCTATCACATTTTTTTAAAGCTTTATTGAAATTATGAAAAATCAGATAATCAAATTTACATATGAGGTTTTATAGACTAATTAGTCATGTGCTAATAAATACAAGAGAATGACAGCTGCTGATGTGTGATGTATCCAAATAACATGGAATGACATGCAATATTGCCTTTTATGATTTGTTTGTTTTCTCTATACACATATATAGGCACATATATGTATAAATTTATATGTAATGTTTCCAGTTCCAAAAGACAAATAAATATCGAATTCATAGAAGTCCTGATAATAGAAGGGATTACTAATGAAAAGTTTATTTTTAAGATTTGCTATTTAACTTACATCCAAACCAATTTATCAGTATGATATTTAAGGATCATTTTGGTGCGTGAATCAAGGGTCTGGTTTCCTATGCAAACAACAAATTTAAATGTGCCAGACAGGGTGATTTAGTTTCATGATAACAGTTGTATTTGAAATAAAAAATTTAATTTAGTCCAAATATTCCAAAAGATATCAGACATCAAATTTTCAGGGGGAAGTTATTAGGGTTGTACCTCGAATTAAGTCTCACGACTTTAGGTTTCTGCAGCATTGATACATTTCTATGAAGCTCATTGATTTCACTTCTCATCCACACAGTGGGATAATGAAATAATATTGCCCTGGAATTCCCAGTCGGTGGACGCTTTGTTGTGTGTTGGCCTTTTCTGGTTGAGAAAATAGTGCAAGGACTCCATGTAGATTGTCTGCCAGCGTTCAGCAGTTATTAGTTAGCTTTTAATGTTATCACCTCAAACATGTTATTATCCCATCTTCTTAGTTGACAATACCGCCTTTGCCAATGAATCAATTTCAATGTCTCAGGTGCCTAAGATGGAAACAAAATCAACTTCCCCCCAAACCTTGTTATTTTAAACATAGCTACCTATTAATAGATTTCGTCTTAGTTCAATCGATTCTTTGCCCTTCAAGATTTCTTTGTTTATTGATGAGACATACGTCTGTAAATTCCCCAGGTGGATGGCAGAATCTTAAGCTCATTTCATCTATATTTCCTAGTTGTTCTCTTGCATGACTTCAATTACCCTCATGTTGCCTGACCTTTTAAAAACCTTTGTCTCAGGCTCCTGAAACGTTGTGCTATTATTCTCTTGGCAATGATGATAGTTAAGTCTTCTGCTTTGGGTAACCAGGCACTGACAGAACTCTGTTGTAGCCAGTTCC
>PVJH01030306.1:0-24984 GCA_004026705.1 Nesogale talazaci
TCAGGAGGTGGGAAAGATGTTGTTGGTTGATGACACAGTTTTCAGAGTCAGAATGATGTGATCAGAATTCTCTTCAGGAATATCCCTTTTTAAAATAATTAATTAATTTTTTTGGAAAAAAAGCTTTTAATCTGGGGCTCATACAACTCTTATCACAATCCATAGATCCATCCATTGTGTCAAGCACATTTGTATATTTGTTGCCCTCATCATTCTCAAAACGTTTACTTTCTCACTGAGCCCTTGGTATCAGTTCCTCATTTCCCTCCTCTCTCCTCACTCCCCCTCCCTCATGAACCCTTGATAATTTATAAATTATTATTTTGTTATATCTTAGACTGTCTGATGCCTCCCTTAATCTGCTTTTCTGTTGTCTGTCCCCCAGGGAGGAAGCTCTATGAAGATCCTTATAATCGGTTCCCCCTTCTTCCCCCACCTCCCCTCCACCCTCCTGGTATCGCCCCTCTCACTACTGGTCCTGACGGGATCATCTGTCCTGGATTCCCTGTGTTTCCAGTTCCACTCTGTACCAGTGTCTGTCCTTGTAGGGTAGAATTGGAATCATGATAGTGGGGCGGGTGGGCCGGCTTCATTGAGGAACTAGAGGAAAGTTGTATCTTTCATCAGTGTTACACTGTACCCAGATATATTCTTAGTGAGAAGAGTTGGGTTGCTGCAGAATTAGCCAGCAGTCCTATTACACAAACACTCTAAACTCAAACTCACTGCCATTAAGTCTGTTCCACTCTGAGTGACACAGGGTAGAACTGTCCCTTTTGGTTTCTAAGATTTAAACCTCTAAAGAAGTAAGAAAAAATCATCTTTCTTTTAATGAGCAGCTCGTAGGTTCATACTGCGGACTTCATAGTTACATAGCCCAGTATGGCCTTAGCGGTCCACGATTACAGGAATCATTGGTAGGCCCTTCGAGTCAAAGGGTCCACAGGCCCCTTCAAGAGAACACATCTCTTTGTTTGTTTGTTTGTTTTGTTTTTGTTTGTGTGGCATCACTGTCCTGGTGGGAGTAGGAGAGAACACATCTCATGACTCTGGTTCTGAGTACTCTGTTTTTTAATAATGCACTCTATTTTCATTGAGTTAGACAAATTTTATCATGCCATAATGTCACATGTGTCATATTATAAATAATGTCTAAAGGCCTGATCATTTTTGTATTTTATAGATCCACATACAACTTCATTACACAGAAAAGACCCATCTAAGTCTCTGATGTTCCAACTGATGCTACCTTTCTTCTGAAAATCATTTCAATTTGACATAGTAAGATAACCATGGAAACTGGAAAATAAAAATTAAACATTTCCCAAGAAAGGTGTGTCTTAGACATTCAGTCAGAAGATAAAGCCATTTCCAGAGTGTAGTGTTTGCATATTAAGAGATGAATAGACATAAACTAGAAAAGATAGAAATTATAGACAAGAATCAATTATTAATAACAAATATTTATATGTATATGTATATGTATATATTTATATGTATATGTATATGTATAAATATTTATATTTATATGTATATGTAATTGAGGCAGATCAAGCAAATGTTTTCATTAATGCCAGGGGTTTTCTTTGCCTATGAATCTCTCATAGTTTCCTTTTCATTATTCTAGGTAGACACCATTTATATATTACAAATAATAACATAAAGGGTTCAGCATTCTTTTATTAAATTACTAAGGACTTATACAATTGCTAAGTTAGTAACAGGATGTATTTCACTAAATTTTGACCTCAGGCTCACTATCAGCAAATACACATTCTAACAAAATAAACACTCTGAAGTTAACTAAGCAGTCCAAGGAAACAGTATCTGCCATCGCCATGAAGTCTAGTGACAATTCTGCTGACATTTCTCCTATCTGAAAATGAAATCATGTGGAAAATGATTTCTGCCATCACAGAATAATTAAGACTGCAGAATGAATTTGATTTGGCAGAACAGGAAACTTAAATTGTTTGGGGGGGGGCGGATAGAGGGAACGCCTCATCTACTTTGCCACCATCTATCACTATGTGGCATTGTTTTTCCATGTTCCATCACGCTTCTTTTTTAAAAAATTTTTTCACACTCCTTTTTAAAATCATGTATTTTTATTAGTGTCCTGACTGTATAGCAACAGATTCAACTAAGGATAATCCTGAAGGGCATCTGTTCCTACTTGATGAATGGACACATCTCACTTTCAGCTGTTGGGCTGGGACTGGGCTTTCTTCTGGAAAGCAGGGTTCCTTGGTGATGTAGACATCTGCAATAAAATAGTAGCTCTTTTCATCTGTGTTGACGTGTTTGTTTGTTTTTTTAAGATACAAAGAACACCTGTTGCCACCAGCCAGATGGATTCATATCTAAATCAGATATAAGAGGATTCCAAAAGAGTGTTGAGAAATTGAATGAAAAGGTATGGCAGGTCTCCTGTTGCCAGCACTTTTAACGGAGACTATGAGAAACAATGGAAGAAAAGAACCTAAGAGTCTTAGGTAGACCTCTTGATGGATGACCGACAGAGAGACAGACATGCACAGGTGGACAGAATGTTCCCTTTGAGGACATGAACGTTTTGAGTTGGGAAAACCTCCCAGACCTTGCCTAATGTGCATCTGTTTTAAAAAGACTGTCAGGTGGTAAGGAGATGAGAAGACCACCCAGAGATAGGGTTCTACCCATGTGAAGAGGATGAAGCCTGCTTTCCATGAACTGCTTCAGCTCCCTCAGCTCCTCCCAGCTAGCACGTAAAGGACCCTAAACCAGACAACCCCCCCCACCCAAATCCTTGACTCACAGCATCATGAGAGATGACAGCTATTGAAAAACAAGGGCAGAGGGATAGCGCCATCATTTGCTTATAAAATATAAAGTACATGATTCTATAGTATGTTCTTCTTTCTTTTTAACAAGTGAAAAGAATGCAATGCAAGAAAATATAATCAATAAAATTTTAGTGATACTTTTCACTTAGAAGTATGATCAGAATATTGCATTGATACTGTCAACACAATTTAGTATCTTTTTCCTTTATTTGCAATGGGCTGATTGTAAATAAAAACTACCAGGAATTAACTGCTCTAAACAGCTTGTAAAGAAAGAAAAATGCTGTATTTTAATACTAAATAAAATGAAAAGTTGGCTCATTTTCATTCAACCCCATGATTATCTTATATTGTATGAGCACAGTATTTTCAATGCAGCTGAAACCCTTTAACCATGCCCATCATAAATAAGTTCATTCACAAACCATCCAGAGTCCTTTATGTAATGCAGGATTTGAACAAACAGCTATTATTCTCACTGATTACAGAACTTTCTGGTCTAGAAATCCTTTTAGAAGACCTGGATTTTGTTTCTTACAGTTCTTATTGCACAATTGCTCTATTTCCCCAATAGGCTCTGTCCTCCTCCTCTTGAAGAACTCGTCATGCTGATGGTGACTCTTGCATTATTTGCCAGCCTACCTTGAGGGGCAAGGCTCAGGCCCTCGACACTCTTCTGTCTACTGGACCTCTGCTCTGATCCTTGCAACTTCAGTGTATCCTCTGTGCTTGGTGGATTTTTCAATTGTCTACCATGTGGCTGAAACACCAGGCTTAACCGACTATGCCACCAGAAGTCCTTCTATCTGTGGAATGAATCCCCAAATCTCACCGCATTTTCTCTATATTTTGTTCTCAAAATGATCAAAAGCTTTCATTTCTTTCTCCTTCATCTTCTTCATAATCTAGCAATTGCCCTAGTTAATACAATTCTTTCCTCTGCTGATTCATTCTACCCACCAAAACACTCATGTCAAAATCAAGTGAGACACTAAGAAAGTGTCTTGCATGCATAAGTGAAATATATTTATTATATTAAAATATAAACTGATGCTCTTCTCCTTCCCTTTTACATTACAAGTATTTCCAAAAAGTTAAAAAAAAATTTGGAGGTACTACATCATGCATAGTTTCTGCATCTAAATTGTTCAGTTCTACTTCATGGTCCTTGCACACAAATTGTTCACAAGGTGACACTAGGATCACAAACCTAAGAATCAAAATATATTTAAGCCTTAGGGAAAAGGTATCTTTGCCTTGGAATATTGAAAAGGTGCCCTCTATTGTTCTTTGGTCAATGCAGCAAAATGAATTATTGTATTAAATAATTTTTATTGTTAACACGTATTCATTAGAATAAAACAATGCCAAGAAAAAATTAATTTCTTCAGTAATTCATGCCTTAAAGTTAGATGAAAGTGACAAAAGCTTCAAGGATACAACGTACACAAGCTAAATGGAGGCATCAAGAGAGTTAATTTGTGGTTTCACTGAACAAAAGGAAAATGTATGTGAACACTTCAAATATACATGCTAAAATAGATATTATAATAAATAGAAACTAGAACTGTTGCATGCCTATTCAATTGAAGACAAGTCTGCTAATCTGAAATAGTTAGCTATGACTAGAAAATTCACAGCTATGCATTCACATGCCAAATACAAATCTAATATTCACTTAAATGTTTTCATTTTCAAGCAAGAACATCTATCAATATCTATTATAATCAGTTGCTTTTAGATGCTGACCAATACCAATTAGTTACTATAGAAAATGAATTCATGCCATCTAAATGGAAATATGGGTCAGAAAGGAGAAGATACTTTTTTCCAAAGAGCAAAGTGTTTAGCATATATTCTAAGCAATGGCAAAACAATATATCAAAATCACCAGTGTCTTTAATATATAAGCCAGTGCAATCAAGTAATGAGCTGTCCTCTGCTATATTTCCAGGTGACATATTACCAAACAAACAAACAAACACAGAAAGTGTTTCTTACACTAGGAATTTAAGCTAAAACCATACATTACTGAACATACATGATGAGAAGATAAGACATTTTTTGTTATTGTGCATTGATAAAATATTCAAGACATGTAGCATAGATATTCCATAGATATATTTTGCATAACTGAAACACTTCCTACTCAAATCTGTGATGTTTTCCATTAGGCCATAGCACCTTAAAACATATTTATAGAATTTATAGCCAGAAATAAAATTATAAGCCACTTGCTTTCAATCACCTTCATTCTATTTTATTAAATTTTACTTTTCTGATAAAATGAAATAAAAATATACTGAAAACTGCTTTAAATATGAAAAAATAGAGATATGAAAATACATCATAGTCATAATAATGGAAGATAATGATCAGAATTCTATATATACCATTTTAATGTGTCTACTTGCAACAATATAATGAAATATCATTAGCATTATTCATAAACATAATTTTTGATAACTACAAAACATTTAAAATTCTGAATGAACCATATTTTATCTAGCTGCGCTCTTATTTTAGAATGCTGACATAGTCTTTAAAATTTTGATGAATATCTTTATGTGAACAAACTTAGTTCAGTGTCTTAATGACTATTTAAAAGAGACATAGGAAGGAATTCTCTCTCTTCATACATGAGGAAATTCAGTCCCAGAAAAGTCAAATGATTGATAAAACTATCAGTAAAGTCATCTAATATTCAGTCTCCTTATAGCATGTAATCTATGCATGAAAGAGAGTATACCCTACCATGCTGTCATTCTCAGAAAATTATCATTTGAAGTGTTAGACTACAATATATCTTATATCTTAGATACTAGAATGCATTCTATTGCTTCCACCTGCTACTGCTATAATTAATTCAATCATCTATCTTCATTTTTCACTCAAAAACCATTCGGCGCCCTCTGTAGTCTACCTACAATTGCAAAAGACCAACTTGAAAATGCAATTGCAAATATTAAGAAATTAACAGCCACCAATTGCTTTGGGGTAGATTTACATTCCTAGAAACCTCATGATTGCTAACTTCAAAATCAGTGTTTCAAACCCACGAGGTTCTCCATGAGAGGCAGAAGAGGATATATGTTCCCATACAGATTTATATATGATTCTTTTGATGATGCCTGTACAGCTCACCTTAATATGACTGAACTATTGAAATGTATGATACATATATTATATACCAATTAATTGGTTTAAAAATAAAGAAAAGAGTTATAGGTTTTCCAAAAGGGTTTTAGAAACCCTAGAAAGAGTCACAGTGAGTTGGACTCAAACTGATCAGGCTTTGGGTGGCTGTGAGCTTTCAAAAGTAGGGCTTTGGACCTTCTTCTGAGGCACTTCTGGGTGGATTCAAACAGCGAAACTTTCAGTCAATAGCCAAATGCTCAACCCAGGGATCTCCTAGAAATGCCCAGGATATAATAAACTAAACTAAAAATAAATAAATAAAGACTGTGTCAGTCCAGGTAAACTAGAGAAACAAATACATAGACTCATATATGGATATAAGGGTATGTTCTATATACAAGAGGAATAGGACATTAAGAAAGCATCTCAACCCAGTCCAGTTCAAAGGCATAAGTCCGATATTAGCCCATATGCCCAAGTTCAGTCTATACAATCTCCTTCCAACTCATGAATCACAGGCCAGTGGGTGCAGAGTCCTGGCGCCAGCAGGAGTCTTCCTAGAGCTCCTTGCTTCCAGGGCTCAGGGTCCATCAACAGCATCCAGCAGTGGTAGAGGCAACTCATCCCTTGCAGGGCTCTCCACTTGGCTTCTCTAGCTTCAGAGGTCTGGTTGCATCAGGGTAAGGCTATGTGGCTCCTCTGGCTCCTTCAGCTACTCAGACGCTGCCATCTTGTCTTGTCCATAGTTCGCCATCTCTGAGACTAACTCCCAACATCTGGGGAGATAGCTTCTCACCTCCACAAGGGAAATATTGTGATTTCCCAGATGTATCAGGAGAAAGCCATGCCCACACAGAGGCCTCATTGGCTACTCAATGGCTATCTCAAGAGTAATGGGCTAGACTCCACCCCTACATCTCAATCATGAAATTAACATAAGCACAATACTGCCACAAATACTTTTAAATTAATCCTTATTTAGTAAATCTCAACCAAATGTCTACTTAAATATGGAAAGAGTCAAGTCTATTATGATTACTAGTTGTACACAAACTTGTAGATACTATGATAAAGCTCAATGACTATTTAAGTAGCTGGAGAAGATTCAATAGTAGTTGGGTGTTATTCTGAAGTTACTTGAAGGAAAATTTTAGGGTAGGACTCCATTTATTTCCACACAATCAAGAAAAGCACCCTAGAGAATTATCACTACTTTTTTTTTTTGGTTGGGGGGCATCACTGCCATATTGTGGTTGTAGGAGCTACCCAGCCTTGCTGCTCCTGGATTTGAACTGCCAAGCCAGTGGACTGCAGTCCCACATTCAACTACTGTGCCACCGGAGCTCAGCCAATTATCACTACCTTTACTTTGAGTGTTTTGGGCAAAGGATCCTAACTGCCAAGGAGAGTGAATCAACCATCCTGAGAGTCTAGAATTCATACACCTTTAAGTACACAGATTAATAAGTCAAAAAACTCCATTGAGAATTCTTGGAAAAAATATAACAATATTCAAGTCTATAGGAATTCAAGATTGTTTTAATTTTTAGAGTTATAAAATTTTCAAAAATTAAAAAAATCAAAGAATGCTGCTATCATCCAGTGCCCTGGAGTTGTCCCTCACTTGTAGTAACTCTATTTACCCCTGGACACAGTACTGACTTGTGTCGTCGTCCCATGTGCTGCCTCCATGTCAATCCATTTCACTGAAGGACATTCTCTCCAACCTTCTCTGTTACTAAACATGATGTTCATCAAATAACTGTCCATTAATCAAAAGGCATTAAGGATTACCAGGACTCAAATCTCACAAGTTCACTTCAAATATGAATTTTAGAATGTTTCACTTATTCTGTTTTGTTTTATTTCCTTTTTCCTCTTTGCTTTTAAAACTTGTTTAAAACCAATTATATATAAGTTTTTCTAGTCACATATGTTGTAAGATCATAAGGTATGAGAGTTCATTACAAAGATAAAGCTATATATTTTCTACTGTAGCATGAGAGTTCATTACAAAGATAAAACTATATATTTTCATCTATATCAGCATGTAGATATATTTATATCCAATAAAGGCAGGAAGAATCATTAGTGAGGTTGTGTCTTTGTCTCAAATTATTGATCAAGAAAATAGTAAGAAAATAGATTTCATCTATAAACCTGAGTCAAACTGACTGGCATTATGAGTTATTACATATTATATATTTGTGCCATTGTTTTGAATGCTGTAATGTCTTATTACAACAAACACAGCTAGACTGATCGAGACATGTGAATCTCACTTTTTCAGTTATAAGTGACAGGAGACATTTTCACAGCTGATACACTCTCCTGGACAGCTTATGGTTGAGCAGCAACTGCAGGGTGTGAGTGGCATCACAGAGATGGTACCCTGAGGGTACGTGCAAATCCCAGCATCATTGCTGCCATCTCAACCCTGTTCTCACGACATGAGAAAACTTATCAGATCACTCAGCAAGAATGAAATTAGCTATATACTTAGCATTGCACTGGCTCTCCTTTATTAATAAAGAAGAAGCAAATCCATGTCAAATGTTAGTGGTTTATACTTAGCAGCTATTGACACACACTACACAACCGATAGGAAAGCAGCAACAAGTTCTAACACTTCATTTCAGAATCACTGTCTTAAAAAGTTAAAACATGAGCCAGAGCTAATTAACATTTGAATGTGTACTCAACTAATAACCTTTTACAGACAGTCTTATTGATGAAAGGGTATAAAGCCTCTATTTTAGGGAATGAAGGAAATAAAGGAATAAAATAAATGAAGAAAGGAAAGGGAATAAAGTCACTTAGTTTTACTTTCAAGTTGCATTACATTTCTTCATAACATTCTACTGTGCTACTATTTTTTAAGCATTTCTAATCTGTTTGACTCATTTTTAGTATGTCCTACAAATAATAAATAATGGTTATCACTCAAAGGCAAGGAAAAAACTAAAAAGTTTTTGTTGATTGCAACTAGAAAGAAGTAGTAGATGCAGTTTCCTAGATCTCTCTTCTGCTTAATCATAGCACTATGCTAACTCAGCTTTCTTACTGTATTTTCATCCAGAGGTAGCTAAAAGGTAGCATCTTTAGTGGCTAGAAAGAATTCTTCATAATATGAGGGGGAGATATTTCAGTAGAGACCAGCAACAATCACTTTGAGACAAACACATGTAGCTATTTTTTTTGTAAGCATGCCTCGAAGTAATCAACATTAACTTAGAAAAATATAAACATCCAGTTTTATGAAAATGTAATCAGCAAAGACTCACGCTTTTGAATAAAAGCATTACAGATAACAATATATCAGGTTCACTTTTTATAATGGAGCAAGTCAGATGTTGGTAATTTCCCTCTGCATCCAAAGTGAATACAGAGTACAAACTACCAGTTTGTTCACATCTTATGGTGTATAAGCATGAAATAATGAATGCCTACATTTCTGCTACAAATTAAATATTTACAAAATGTCATGTACCCATTCTAAAATTTCCATAAGACTGATGATTTTAACCACTAATTTGAAAAAATGACATCCATAGACTCTTTACACATAAATACTATCAAACATTCACTCATAATGTAAGCCATACAACATTCCTGTGAGGGAAACAAGACTTTCCTAATGAGATCAGACGAGGCAGGGGAAACATCTTTTGTTACACGTTAAAGGTCCCAAATCTTTTCGATGACATGCAACGTACACATACATATGAACATGCATCTTGATTGTTCATGTTATCAATACATGACATTTAAATTGAAAATGGCAAACTAAAGTATTTTACCCTAAAGTTATCATGCTTTTACTCCCACTTCTGAAATGCAATTGGATTGTTGCTTTCATCACTTACCGGACCAAAAGAATTACTGTCAAAACTATGTCCATGATGATCGCCTTCAACCCAGATGTGACCCCGTGGGACTTTGACATACCGGTTTTTGTGGCCCATGGTCCTAGAAACAAATAGAAAAGCAAGCTATGAAAGCACAGAAAGGTCAGAGACCTGAGCATATAATCTCAAGAAAGGCAAAAACATTATTATAAAGATGCAAGAGAGATATAACATGCAATCAACTAAATGCCCTATAAATTGCAGCATGTAAACATACACACAATATGTTTTTTTTCTTTCATGCATGTGAGCAGAAATTTTGTACTGTAATGAAATGCTCCCACATCAAGTATAATGACTTGCTATTTATTTCTCCAGAGCTTCCATATGTACTCAAAAACTTCAAATCGCCTTAACAAAATATAGACCTATTTTCTTTTTTAGCATTTGCTCTGACATCAGCATTCAGTCCTTCCACTTTACTGGGTCTGCTGCAAGCTCATTTTTCATCAAATGAACTTCTCAAACTAAATGAATACATCAATATTCTAAATGCAGGCCCCATGAGACAGAACAATGCAGACAGCAAAAGAGCTTGGATGACCTCCTTCGGGATGCAAACTACCCAGGTTACTTGGAACATTTTGACCAGTACTAGTTGATTTCAACGTTTTTTAAAAGGAAATCACTTTATTGGTGCTCTTAGAGTTCTTATAACAGTCCATACATGATTGTATCAAACAGATTTCCAACAAATTATTCTTAAAAACGAGAAATTTTCATTTGCTAAAAATGCTGATGATTTTTTTTAAAAGACCAAGAATGATAGACATTTAAGGGAACTTTATTTTAAATCCAGACACATAGATAAAGTATAGCTCTTTAACATGTTGCTGTTGACAGTGTAAAGTGATATATATCCACTTTGCTTATTTTGCTAATTTGAGGCAAAATTATTTAGGGTCTAAATGTTCATAAAGGAGCTTGGGTGGTGTAGTGAGTTAGGCACTTGGCTGCAATTTCCAAGGTCAGCAACTTGACCCCCCCCCCTCAAGTCACTCTGAAGAAGACAGATGAGACCTTTCTGTTCCCATAAAGATTCACAGCCTTGGCAACCTGCAAGGACTTCTTTCACATAGGGTTGCTGTGATTTGAATAGACTCAATGGCAGTAAGTCTGAAGACATGCCATTTGACCTGATTGTTCTTCTTACAGAAATTCATTCCAAAGAAATAATCAGCAATAGAAACAAACATTTATAATGAAGACTTTTCAACTTAGGCTTTTTAGGAAAAGAGCATGAAGACAGAAAGGAAAAATGAAGAGTGAATTAAATATCCAACAACGTGGGTTTAGTTAAATAATTGTCACACAAATAACTAAGGCAAGATTGAAATGGCGCATTTTTTTTCAATCACATAATAGTATATTCTTTAGGGTGAAATCTGGCATCTTATTCTATTATTTCCCAAAGCACGCAGAAAAATGCCTAGTCTAAATGAATGTCTTCTTTTTTAAAAATCATTTATGGAGGACTTATAAACTCTTAAATAATCCATACATCGATTTAATCAAGCATGTTTGCACATATGTTGCCTTCATTCTTTTCTAAACATTTACTTTCTATTGAGCCCTTGTTATGGGCTCTTCCCTTGCCTTCTCATAGGCCCCAGAGAGATTGTACACTGTTTTTATTTTCATCCCTCACACCGACCACTCTCTCCCTTCCCCCATGTTTTCTGTTGTTCTTCCCACTATAGAGGGGTGTGTGGTTATGTGGCAATCATTGTGATCAGTTCCCTCTCTCTCCCTTTCTCTCCTCCCTTTCCCTCTACTCTTCCCAAATATTTATTCGGCAATACACTGAGGTAGGAGATGGACTTTGGGCCTCTGCTCATCCTCTCCCTCCATACAAGAACACATTGTTCTAACCAATCTGCATTCTGAGAAGTTCACCCTCTCAAGGCAATCACTGAAGACAAAATGGGTGCATAAGCAAACCTGGAGAAGAAGGCAGACGTTGCTTGGTTATTAAAAGAGATAGCACCTGGGACCTTAAAGGCTTGAAGTTACAGAAACCGCCATTCAGCAGTGGAGCAACAAGTTGACATGGAAGAAGCACATCACTGGCGCAATCATGAGTTACAGGGACCAGATAATAGGAATCAGCAGACATATAACAAACAAAAACATATTGTTGAGAATGGGGGGGGGTGCATGGTGCAGAGATCCAAAGTCCATCTGTAGACAGTGGAGTAATCTCCCCACAGAGGGGCCAGGAGGAAGGGACGAGTCTGAGTCACCAGGGTGCAATAAAGCATTGATGAGACACACTATATTCCTCTAGGTCCTTGAGGCTTCCTCACCCCCCACTACCATAACCCCAGTGCTGCTTCTCAATTCAGACTAGACGGGAACAGGTACACAGGTATGGAAAGGAATGGGAACTCACCACACACAGAATCCAGGAACAGTAGTGGGAATAATGACACCAGAAGTAATTTGTTAAGACATATTGATTGACTGACTGAATAGCACCCACAAAGTTTTAGAGTTTGTGGCAGTCATGTGCTTGTGTTAATTTTATGATTGAAATGTAGGTGTGGAGTCTAGCCTGTTAATCTGGAGATAGCCAATGAGTAGCCAATGAGACCTCTATGTGGGCATGGCTTTCTCCTGAGACTTCTGGGAAATCTCGCGATATTTCCCTGGTGAAGATGAGAAGCTATCTTCCCCAGTTGTTGGGAGTTAGTCTCAGAGACAAGGAATAACGGACAAGACAAGATGGTACCATCTGAGGAGCTGGAGGAACTGGCGGAGAGCCCACACGACTTTGCCCTGATGGAGCCAGATCTCCGAAGCTGGGGCAGCCACATGGAGACCTCTGCCAGCGATGAGTTGCTTCTCCTGTTGATGGACCCTGAGCCCTGGAAGCAAGGAGCCTTGTGGAAACCCCTGCCAGCGCCGGGACTCTGCACCCACTGACCTGTGACTTCGTGAGTCAGAAGGACACTATATGGACTGATTTGGGGCATATGGGTTAATATCAGACTTATGACTTTGACTGGAATGGGTTCAATGTCCTGCTCCTCTTGTATATAAACCTTTTCCTTATACCTATATGTGTGTCTATGAAATTTGTTCCTCTAGTCTGCCCGGAATAACACAGAGTTAATCCCAGAAACCAAACTTGGCAATTTGGTTTAAGGTGTAGATCCCATGAGACATTATTTTTTTAGTTACTTAGCAAAAAGTATATATGCAAATGAGTATACATAAAACCTTTTAATAAGGACAAAGTACATGTAAACTGGTCCTATAGAGTTGAAACTTTATTATACGGGACAGTTTTTTAATTTCAGGATAATTTCTGTTTCGAACTACTTTGCTTTTGATCTGTAAATCATTCATGCAAAGAAGCAACATTGTGATCACTGGAAGACTACAGAACGTTAATCACTGCTGCTTGTTTTTAATTATGACTGGCCAGAAGACCATGCTTTTAAAGAAAAACAAAAAAAGTTGAAAACAACTTAGCATTGTATGCTCCATAATATAAATGCTCTTCAGTTGAAACCAGTCATTTAATTCTTGACATCACTACTGCTTTTTTAATGAACATGCCTACAAGAACTAATATCCCACATCAAGTGCTAATGACAGGGAGATGAGCCTTGCAAGGCACATGCCCCAAGCACCTCTAAACATTTATTCATTTTTGTTAGTCGGGCATTTGAGGGTATGTATACAGAAAGAAGACAATTATCCATTTTTGTTTCTGCAAACAGTCATTTAAACACAATTACAAGTAAAACTAGAATAAAATAATTTCCCCAGTGAAATGGTCTTAGCCTTTGAGAAACCAGCAAATAATGTCAAGTCTAGCTTGAGTTTCGCTGCCTTATAATCCCAGGAGTCAATTTACGTGTGATAGAAAATAATGAAAATAACATGCAATTATCAGTGACAGTTCCACATTTCCTTGCATTGGCCTACGTATAACATGTAAATCCATCATTTCCTTATCATTTTCTGGCCCATAGCCATGTTTCTTTCCTTTTTTTTAAATAGCACCTCTAGAACATTTTACATACATTCACTGGTTTGTTTATTTATGTCTATCTCACCCCCACTATATGTAGATTCTACAAAAGCAGACCCTTTTTTTTTTTTTTTAATTTTGGACCACTGCGTGATCTCTAGATTCCAAAGAAAGTTGACCAGGTGCCCGACAAACATTTGCTAAGTGAATAGATGAATGATTAAATAACTAGAATGAAACACAATTAAATAAAATGAAACACAATCACCAGGAAAGCAGAGCAACATAGTAGAAAGTACATACTATGTGCAAACAAAAAATAAGTCAAATACTGAAACTCCTGATTTTAGATCTTGATATTATTCTAAGTAAACTTGTGCATGTCATTGACTGTTTCTACCGCTGTTTGCAGATATTTATTTCTATTTATTCATTTTCTGTGTTCCAAAGGCCAGTTTATTTGAAATAAAAATGACAAGGTATGGGAGGGGGGAATGGAGGAAGAACAACAATTGTAACGAAAATGCACAGAGGAAACACAACAAAGAAAAGAAGTAGAAGGAGCAGAAGCAGGAGAGGAAGCTCAGTCTCAAAGATACAGGGGTTTCTTATTTTGATATATCATTCTAAGTAACATTTAAACCGATGCTACTAGTGCTGGTTACAAAACCTTAAAGCTGCACCTCCACATTTTAAAAATTGTACTGCAGTAACAGCTTTAACCATTTCATCTCTGCTGCCAAGTTGATTCAAGTCCAAGTGGATGGGAGAGAGGTTTTAGGGAGCACATACACTAAGAGGAACTCCAAAGAATGAGTATAGTCTTGATGGAAAACAGTGTTAATAAGGCTAGGGTCAAGGAGATTGGATTGGGCAAGAAAAATTGCCTGGAAAATAAGAGATTACAATCCTTTCTTGAACATGGCATGCCACAGAGGGCATTGGAATCAGAAACAGAAACTTTACACTTGAACCCTGACTCTGCCAAAGTCAATCCGCATGACTTTGAGCAATGGATTTCACTTTGCTGTGTCTCACGTTCATTGTCCTTAAAATGAAAAATATAAAATACATCTTCTGGAGCTTAGGGCTTTTCAGATCATCTATTTTTTTAAGTGAGTTTTGCTAGTTCATGTTTTTCAAGGAATTTGCCCATTTCACTTGAGTTGTTGAATTGAACACAAGATTGTTCAATATTGTTATTATCATTTTAATGCCTATGGGCTCTCTAGTGTGATATTTTCACTGTCTTTCCTGATATTGGCAGAAGCTTCTGAGTTCTGAATTGTGTAACACATTTCTGGTATCTGGTAGAATCTAAATGACTCCTGGATCTGAATTCCTCAAGGAGTCAAGCTGATTACTGGTTCATGCTCTCCCTCTATCCATCTGTATAGACAGCCAGCCAGTCACCTTTCTTCCACATCCATGGACCCAAATGCCAGTTGGAGAAAAGGCTAATGGAAGAGCAAACCAGGAATTAAAAAAAAAATCCTGACAGAGGGGTAATTTAGAGAACAGGACATACACAAGTAGGTATAGCTCATCGTTTCTTTGAGCAGACTACAAGTGAGGTGATCATAGTTCCCTGGAAGTTCAAGTCACACGTGCTCAAGCTGTGACTGAAGCTCAGGTCTCAAGAAAAGCAAACAGCTATATCCAAAATGTAGAAGCAAAGGGGAAAAAAGGATGATACACTTGCTTCTCTGCCTGCCCTTCACTAGAAATAAACACACCTGTCCAGGACATGTATCTGAGCAAAAGCACACAAGCTTCTAGCTAAAGGACTGATGAGGTGTATTTGCTGGACTAGTATGTGGCTTCACAAAGGCTTGAACCAGTGCAAGCTATGGCTCAAGGTTCATAACTCAAGAATATTTACGGGGGAAAGCTGTATCTTCTTTAACTGGGTTCTGACCATGAAAATCTACTGCTGTCTGGTTGATTCTGCCTCACAGTGAACCTCCAAAAGTTTTCAGGGTCTACCAATTATTGGGGGAGTCAACAGCTTCAGTTTTCTCCCGCAGAATGGCTGGCGGGATTGCAGTGCTGATTTCACAGCCAGCAGCTTACCTCGTATCCAGTGCCACCTCCTAGTGCTGGGGTGGCCTCCTTATCGAGCTGATGCTGAGTGCTTTGAATCCACAGGCATGTCAAGGGAAGCAAAAATAAGACTGCCTGCTCCTCTACAGAGTTAAAGTCTCAGGAATCCAAGTGAGCAGTGGACCAGGAGGCAGAATTAACTCAGAGGCAGTGAGCTAGAAGGGGAAAACGAGGCATTCACCAGCTGCTGGCCTTGTATTTATTTACACAACCTTAACATGGGATGACCAGAACACACAAAGGGCTGAGGGGAGTAGTTCGAGGAGAATGTGATGGGGACATAGACACCAAATCAGGGATATCCTAGATTTTACACCAAGACTTAGAACTTTCAAACTATGTCTTTGGAAAATTGCTGAAATTCCAAAATACAGTAAATACAGTGTCCAAATTGGACAAATGATCAAAAAGCTAAGATATTAACCCAAAGAAGAGTAGAAGAAGTCACATGAAAAGTTTGATAAGTGGTGTTCTTTTCGTTAAAATTGTTGCAGGGCACTCAGTTTCATTGCGTGGCACAGACAGAGTCTACCACGTGGCAGTCATTATTGCTGTGGTCTTCCTGTGTCTGTGATTTTCCTTCATTTTATAATTCAGTCTCTATCTATTGGCTTCAGTCTTTCAAAATTACCTAAACTAAAAATTCGATAATTTCCTTCCCCACAATTGGACTGTGGTACAGACTGTTTCTAATGCTACAGTGAGCCCCGTACCTGTTATTCATGTGTTGTTCTCAGATCTTGTAACACTAGCATGTGAACATATTATCGGTTTTTGCACATTCAAATATATAAAGGCTGTCAAGTGAAATATAAATCTAGCGATCTGTCTTTTACCAGCCAATGTCTGCCTAATTGGATGCTCCTCTCTTTACAGAGAATGGTTTGCCTGGATACCAAACAAGTGTGAAAGAACTCTTTGAGCTGTTGAACTCTGATAAGATTCATACATAGGTCATATTCTAGTTCTTAAGTTTCCATCTAACTTCTTAAAGGGTAATCTAAAGTGCTTTTTAAAAATGTGACGTTAAAATACTGGACTGATTTCTTTTAAGACTGAAAAAGAAATATACTACCCTTAATAGAATTTCTTTAGAGAAAGAATTTTAAATAGCCTATGCTCTTGAATTCACATAAGAAAAAGACAAGATAATCTTTCAGGTGATTTAACAGTTAACTGAGGTGTCAGCCTACAAGGTTGTATGCGGCTGTGGCTTGCAAATAATTCTGATTTTGACAGTCATAGATGAATTCTGTATAGTACTCTAACTACCTGTCTACAAGAAGGCATTTTTAGTACTAGCTTTACCAAGACAAGTTACCCAGGTCCTAAAAATGAAATGAAGAATTATAGGCTCCAATTTGATTTGACCTTGAAAACAATGCTTTATAAGACTCTGAATCTTTTGAGTGTCATCAATTGAATATGAAAGTATTGTGGATGTAACCCTTGATATCACAAGACAGGAACAAATTCATATCTAATGTATTTTATACACAGACTGAGACATACTCACGTTTCTAATTTAGAAAACACACAAACAAAAAACCCAGACCCTTGACATTTGAATCAATTCCCACTCATATAAATCCTATGAGATGGAGCAGAATTTCCCATACAGTTTCCCAGGCAGTAATCTTCATGGAAACAGATTGCCACATCTTCCACCCACAGAGCACTGAGTGTCTACCAGGTGAATTCCCGAGGCTGACATTTCAGTTAGCAGCTAATTGCTTAACCATGGCACTCTAAGGATTCTGGTGGCATAGTAATGAAGCACTGGACTGCTAGCCATAAGGTGAACTGTTTGAAATCACCAACTGCTCTGCAGGATAAAGAGAGGACTTTTTTATCTCATGAAGAATCACAGCCTCAGAAACCCACTGGCAAAGCAGTCCAAATTTCCATCAACTGATGAGTGGATTAGAAAGCTATAGTACAAAAAAAAAAAGCTATGGTACATACATACAATGGAGTACCATGCCTCGCTGAAAAGTAGTGATGAACATGTGAAGCACATCTCCGCATGGGAAGAACTGGAGGAAATTATGCTAAGCCAAGTTAACCAAGCTCAAAAGGACATATACAATATAAGTCCACTGAGGTAAGCTTAATAATAATTTTTTAAAAATGCAAAAGTGGTATTGGGAAAAATCTACAGTATACAGAAAATCATGGGAGAAGGCCCAGGTAGTATAGCTGGGACCAAACCAAATCCTGGGTTACATATAGTAGCCAACTAGGGTGGGACGCCGGGATGTGAGAGGTGAGATGCTGTAAAGTAGAGTGGGAATACACCCAAGGGGAGTGTATTTTTTATATCTCCACAGGAAAACAGGCACCACACTTAAATAAGGTATTCTCAGAAGTGAATGTGGCATGAAGCAATGGAGCTGAGAATCAGTGGAGAGGTCTGAGACCACAACCCCAATCCCTACTACCAGGGCACCCGCCTCTCCCCCAGGGGTGTTTGTCTTGGAGGTCAGCACCAAAGCTGCAGTATGGGGAGAGAGATATACCAGAGTACACAAGAATAAATGAAGGGGGAGGAAGATAGAATGAAGTACATCCTGGCCCACTGAGCCTTCAGGATGATATTCCCACTCAGAACTGCCGATACAAAGAGAAGACCATATGGTTGGCCTCAATATGAAATACAGCTACCTTCACTGACCCTAGACATTTTGTGGTGAACAATGGAGAAAGAGGGTCAGGATTCTACCCTGTCTGACCCAACCACACAAAAATACTAAGGATGTGCAACAGAACATGGAGCTCCAGAGCGAGCACTAAAGATATATTTTGTGACCAGAGTGTGACACCCCATCCCACTCAACCAGGAGACACTCCTGGAGGTCACTGAACAGATCTTAAACTATTTGTGGATTTTTATATTGTTATTATTATTTTATTTTTGCATGTAGGTCTACATGTTCAATATCGGGATTTTTTGTTGTTGTTGATGTTTTCATTGTTTTCTTTTCTTTGGTTGCTTCATTATGGGATGTCTTTTTTTTTAGTATGTTATTTTCTCTACAGATCTATCTGGATGGGGTGGGCTGGATGGGTGGTCTAGGGGTGGGGACGATGGTACTGATGGTACCAGGGTGGATGTAGGGGGGTTCTGTTGGCTGATCCAGGGATGAGGGGAGTAGCATGTGGTTCAGGATCAGTGGCAGAGTGGGTGTGGAAGGTCCTCAAATGGAGGTTGAGCGTGATGATGGGATAGGAGGAGGTATAGGGAAATAGAGAAAAGAACTGGGGACTAAGGGGAATTTATAGAGGTTAAATACAGGCATATACATAGGTACATATATTCATATGATGAAGGGGAAATCGACCAATATGCATATACTTATAGGCCTAGAATTAGGACAGCAGACAGGCATTGGACCTCCATCACGTACTTCTCAGTACAAGAACATTTTGTTCTATTAAATTGACATTCCATGATGTGCAGCTCTCTGACACGATCACACAAAACAAACGTGTGCATAAGCAAATGTGATGAAGAAAGTTGATAGTGCCAAGCTATCAAAAGATGTGCATCTGTGGTTTTAAAGACATGAAGGTGAATAAGTGGCCATGTAGCTAAGTAGCAAGCCCACATGGAAGAAGCACAACAGCCTGTATGACCACGAGGTGTCAAAGGGATCCAGTATCAAGCATCAAAAGACCTAAAAAATATATCATTATAAATGAGGTGAAGTTCAGATTGGGGACCCAAAGCCCATCAATAAGTGAAGAGACATCCTCTTACAGAGGGGTTGTAGCGAGGAGATGAGCCAGTCTAGATACAGTGTAGTAACAATGAAATGTTCTCAAATGCTTCCTCCCACCGACTATCATTATCCCAATTCTTCCAGACAGATTTGGCTAGACCAGGGGATGCACATTGGATTGAAAACATGGAAATTTAGGATAGATAATCCCTTGAGCCTAGTGGGGAGTGGTGACACTGGGAGGGATAGTAGAGTAGAAAGGGGGAACAAATTTCTTGGATCTACATGTGACCTCCTCTCTGGGGTGTGGACAATGGGTAGGGGGGTGAGTAAAGTGACACGTTAGACAGTGTAAGATATGAAGATGTAATTACAATTTGTAAGTTATTGGAAGTTCAAGGGGGAGGATAAAGGGGAAGGGAAATATGAGGAGTTGGAATTTAAAAAATAAAGAACTAGAGGAAAGAGGAGAAGCGCAGCTTATGCTGGAGGGGTTCAAGTAGATAATGTAGATGAATATGGCAACATGTACACAAATATGCTTAATAGGAATGATGTATTAAATGTTGTAAGAGCCTCCAATAAAATCTATATTAAAAAAAACCCACAGGGGAAGTTCTACCTTGTCTTGTAGGGTCACTATGCGTAAGAACAGACTCAATGGCAGTGAAATTTAGAATTCATGATTCACTGATGATTGTTGTATTTTTTTCACCTTTTAATCTATTCGATTTGTTGTTCAAACTAGCAGTTGTCCTGAGGATGTTAATTGTTTCCTGTATCCTAAACACATGAAGCGAACAGAGGCCCAGGTCTTAGGACCCAGCAAGATTGCTAGTTGGTATTAGTTCTCTTTACCATCATTGATAGAATCACCTACTTTAAAAAAAAAATAGTGCTTGGTAAAAGGAACTGAGAGGACTTACAAAAAAGTTCAAAGAAAGTCTCCCTTGAAAATCCAGAGCCTATTTTCAAGTTGTACAACTATCCCACAATCAATTTTAGAATATGTCTTCTATCTTGCACTCATTGTTATTAGCTGCAAATTTTCTCCTAAATTCCCCTGTCATACTCCCAGAAACCATTAATCCAGTCAATGTCTCTATGGAATTACCACTCAGAACTCTATGGAGTTCTGAATTTCATATGCAGAAATACATACCTACATACATACATACAACTAGCAACAATGTAAAGCATAGAATAACCTCACTTGAAAAGAAAGAAAATATTAAAAACGAGAACAAATTTTAAAAGGGTCAGAAGGGAGGTCATATGATAAGATGCTGGTTACATTTTAACCTAACTGGATCTCCAAAAAGTCCACTTCCCAATACTCTCTTTATGATAACAGATCTCTGATACATGGTCAGAAGGTACAGACTGGAGACTTAATCCACATGTATTTCCTCTTTCCTTTTGTTTTTGGTTTTGTTATTAAACTGAAATAACTTTACATGGGTCAAAGGGAGATCAAATGATAAGATTTTACAGTTTAATCCAGCGACATCTGCCATAATCAACTTTACAATCTTCTCCGATAAAAAAGCTACTCACATCCCTCAACTATGGTTAGAGGGGATCTGCACTCCAAATTCACTGCCATTGTGTCTATGCAAACTCAGAGTGTCATTATAGGAGAGGGGAGTGTTGCCCCTTTGAATTTCTAAAACTGTAATCCTATACAGGTGCAGACATTCTTATCTTTATGGTTAGCAGCCCCATTTACAACCACAAGCCACTAGAGCTCCTTTCAAAAAACAAAGCTCACTGCCATGGAGTCAATGGTGAGGTACAGTAACCCCCGGTAGGTTCCTGAGACCATAACTTTAGGGAAGAAAAAAGTCCAGTCTTTGTCCAGCAGAACTGTTGGCGGTTTTAAACTGCTGACTATGCAAATTTCAGCCCAACTCATAACCACTACACCACCAAGGCTCACTAAAGGTATATAGCAGACATAAACCACCAGAGTATTAATCTATGTGTGGGTTGCGTATAGTTTTTGGGCTTCTACTGATGTCCACAGCTTTTTGTAAACCAGGTGTTCATAATTAAAGCTCTTATATCCTTTCTTTGGATATGGATTTTATTATTTACAATCCTTGGATCACACAGGTTGTTGTGCTTCTTCTATGTAGACTTTAGCTGACATATCACATAGATGCTTACTTGTTTAATGACAAGCCTTTAAGACCCCAGACTCTGATCTTTCTAATGGTCTGGCACTATCTAATTTTTCACCACACTTTGCTATAGCACCCATAACTTCAGGAGCACCAAGCAGGACCATGTGATAAGAACTAATCATTCTTAGATTGAGGCCAGAGTTAAGTGCAAGCCCAAATTTTATGTATATGTTTATGGGAAAACCATTGCTTCTTGATTATTATAACTCTATGAGTCTTAAAACAGGTAGGATGGGCCCTTCCATTTTATTTTATTCTACTTCAAAACTGTCTATTCAAGGCCCTATACATTTCCAAATAATTTTTACAACTGCCCACCTAATTATGTACAGAGAAAGTTGATGGAAATTTGGAATTGCATTTAACCTATATGACAAATTTTGATAAACCTGGCATTTTAACAAAATTGAGTGTTTTGAACAGTGAACATGAGATATCTCTCAACTTTTAAAGGTCTTTAAATATTCTCTCAAATACTTTTTTACAGTTACCGCATGGAAGTTATGCATATATTACCAAAATGATTCATAAATATATAGTGTTGTTGCTCCCCCCCCCAGAGTTATTACTTACTTTACCTCTTAGTATGGGTACCACAAAAAATACAAGGAGCCCTGGCGACATAAAGGGTTACCTGTAGGGCTGCTACACAAGAATTTCAGCAGGTGGATTCTACCAGCTGCTCTGTCCCAAAGAGATGAAGCTCTTCTGTCCCAAAAGATTTACAGCTTTAAAACCCTCAGGAACAATTGTACTCTGTCCTCCAGGGTCTCACTGTGAGTCAGAATTAATTCAATAGTAGTTGGTTTGACTTGGGAAAGAGGAATAAAATTGGATTGATTTTTGTATAGTGGCTTTGGAACTCAACGTCTTGTTAAATTCAACCATTTTCTCCCCCTTGAGTTCTCAACTGCTCATTACACATCATCATCTCATTTCTGAAAGTAAAAGCAGTATTACAACTTTGACTTTTGCTTTTTTGCCTTTCATTCTGTACATTCCCTTCCATATTGCAGTGGCTCAATGGTGTAAGAGGTGAGACTGAATATGCATGTCTTTGTTTCTAAAGTCAGGATCATAAAGCAGTCAGTCTTTCACTATGACATTCAATGTCAGCTAAATGCTCCCTAAGGTGACTTTCATGAGAGAGAGACAGTTTCCACTATTCATAGTTTTGCTGATGGTTGTTTATCATTAATGTGTATGAAGATGATTACATGGTTTCTCTTTTCCAACTTGTTAATGTAGTGAACACACTAACTTGTTTCTGAATCTTGCATTATCTTAAGATAAACCCATCTTGGTCTTAAGAAATATGATTTTCTATTACTTCATTAAGAATATCAAAATTTAAAAATAATATCAAAATTTAAAAATAACATCAAAATCTAGACTCAAGAGGGATATTGGATAGTCCGGTTCAACTTTCTTCCCCCCACCCTTTTTTATCGTGTTTGGTCTCAGGGTAATATGCGTCCTATAAAATTAATTGGGACTTGTTTTAGAATGTTTTATAAAGAAATAGTATCATTTCTTTCCAAGTGGTCTCTGTCTGATAACAAAGTTATTCATTTTTAACGTATTTGGTTTAGAAAAGCAATCCAAGCCTTCAGTTTTCTTTCAGGAAAGATTTCTTTCTGCTATGAATATAATTTATCTAATTGACATAGTATTATTTAGCTTATATATTATTTCTTTAGAGAGGTTTGGTGTTTTTGTTCCTTTGAGTAATTGCTTATTACACTTTGGACGTCAAGTTGATTAACCAAAAGTTATATACAATTATATACAGTTATATATACAATTATATACAATTATATACAAGTTATATACAGTTATATTCTGATTACCCTTGACCTATCAATAGGATTTATAATGATGTTTCTGCTGACAAGATATGTGTGCATACCTTTCCCTTCTTGAGTATTATGTATTAGTAAAACTTTGAAACACATTATAAGGGGCATTTTTCTGTTTCTTTGAATATCTGGTAATTTTTTTTACCAGATGCATATATTATAAAATTTGTATTTTGAAAGCTGACTTTTGCTGTATTTCTTTTAAAGAGTGCCAGACTTTCAAGCATGCAGTTGAGTTATCAAGTTCCTTTTTAAAGCTTACTTTTAAACTCTGTTAGGAAGAATTCAGAGCAGTCTCTGGGGCTAATTTACCCTCAACTCTAAGGTAATCCTGGAGATCCTACCCAATATTCCTTTTATAATACCTTTGCATTCTGGTTGGCAGGGAAAAGGATATTACAGTCCCGGGTAAACTCTGAAGACATTTAACCTACTGCTTTCCAGCTTTTATTTCCCTTTATGAACTTTTACTTTAACAGTGCACACATTGATATTCAAAGCAACATTGCAAAAATTCTTTAGATCTCTGAAGTTCTCCCACAATATAGTTTCATCTTCTAGCACTGTGACCCGCCATACATTATATCTCAGCTTCTAAAAACCCTCCTGTCTCTTTAATTTTGAGAGATGCCAGGCTGCCTGTGTTTTCTTTATGTTGTTGGCAATCTGGAAGCTACATCTAGGGAGAAAGATGGGGCAATCTAAAAGCATACCTCGCCAGTTTTCTTTCTCTTAGGGGATCACAGCTCTGTGCAGCCTTTTGCCCAGAGCCTCAAAATAGTTGTCTCGTAAGTTTGTGTTTTCTTTTAATAGATGTTAACAGCAGAATGACAATTTGCTTTATCAATAAAAGGAGAATTTGGCTGTGAGGATGCCAGTAATGTGTGGTAGAATCTGGATTTGGGATGTACAATTTTGCCGTACAAGGAGGACTGAGTCAAATTGCTTTAAAATATGAACTTCAGAAGACTGGAAAATGCTCTCAGAAGAAAGGTCGAAAAGCAAAACAAACACCTCCCCCACCCCGCTCCCAGGGATCATGGAAACTGATAGCGGTGTGGGTAAACAGGCAAAGGAGACTTCTAATTTGGAGATAAGGAAAGAGAATGATAGTACTTGGGATAACAATATTTAATAAGAAGGGGAGAATGGCTGAAATTATACTTCTAGACTATTTGAATTGTACTAATGAAAGGAAGAGATAAATATCATCTGTGGACTTTGTTGAGTATGCATATATACCTTTTTCAAGCAGCAGACG
>PVJH01030307.1:0-24981 GCA_004026705.1 Nesogale talazaci
CCGATATCGCTGAAGACAAATGGATACAGAGGCAAACAGAGTAGAAGAAAAGATGGTGCCCAGCTACCAAATGATTGAATGTCTAGAGTCTCAAAGACTTGAAGATAACTGAGTCGCCATTCAGCATACAGACAGTAAAGTCTACAGGAAAGAAGCACACCATCAAGTGTGATCAAGAGGGCTCAAAGGGAGCAGATATCGAGCATCAAAGAACAGCAATCACTTCATTATGAGTGAGGGGAGGGGCAGAGTGGGGACCTAAGGCCCACTGGTGGGTAATTGGCCACCCCTTTACAGGGGAGTCACAGGAAGGAGACAGACTAGTCAGAGTGCAGCCAGGCAGTGATGATGCACACAAGTTTCTTCTAGTTCTGAGGTCTCCCTAACCTCCAACCATCATGATGCCAACTCTACCTTGTACATCTCGATGGACTGGAGAAGGTACACTAGTGGAAAGGGGAGCTGGAGATATGGGGAAATCAGGATGGATGAGCCCCCTCGGGTCGGTGTTTAGATTGGAACTACCGGGTGGAGAGAAGATGGGGTAGAGACAGAACCAACTGCAAGGATCTACATATGACCTATCTGGAGGACGGGCATGGGGGAGTGGACTGAGGTAGGTGTTGGGCAGGGTAACATACGACAGAATAATAATAATTTATAAAGTATTGAGGGTTGATGGGGGAGGGAGAGCAGGGGAACAGGGGAGGGGTTGGAGGAACCGACACCAAGGCCTGGGGGAAAGGGCAGATGTTTGGAGAATGATGACGCCAGCAGACGTGCGAGGGTTCTTGACACAGTATGTTTATTTATATATTGGAAAAATGATGTATGAGCCCCTAATAAAATGATTTTTAATTAAAAAAAAAAGAAATGGTATCAGATCTTCAATTCTGAATACCTGGTTTACTTATGGCTAAGAAAGATAGTGAATACCCAAATTTTATTGGCAGGTCACCACATAGATTAAGCTATCAGTGAATCCCCTCTGGCCATAATTAAGGGATATAAATAGCTTTGCCATGAGACAAAGAACACTGTAACACCGATTATGGCAGATGTAGTTAGGTTAAAATATAATACTTTTTTTAAAAGGTCATTTTATTGGGGGCTCTTATATCAGTTGTATCTGACATATTAGTACATATATTCCATTGTTCTTTTCTAGACATTTAATTCCATTGAGTCCTTGGGATCAGCTCCTCTTTTTCCCCACCTTCCCCCTAACCCTTGTGGGCCCTTGATAGATTATAGATTGCTAATTATTTTCAAATCTTGCACCGACCAATGTCTCCCTTCCCCTCTGATTTCTGTTTCTCTTCCCCCTGAATGGAGGAGTGTGGTTATGTGTCATTCATTGTGCTCTGTGTCCCCCTCCAACTCCACCTCTCCCCCACCTTCCATCTACCACTTTGGTATCTTTATTCTAACTCCTGTGCCTGGGTTCCATGTGTTGTGAGTTTTATCTCTTGCCTACATCTACGTTCATGCTCCCGTATAGTGCAGTGTGGGAAGCACCACTGGGCTCATGATAGTGGGGTTTGAGGAGGCCTCAAGGGATCAGAGGTATATTGCATGATCCATTAGTGCTTTACTGGTCCCTGATTGGTTCATCCCCTTCCTGAGACCCCTCTGAGGGGGGATGTTTCTTGTCCACAGATGGTCTCCACTGCAATCCCTCTCCATTCTCACAATGCAATTTTGTTTGTTCATTTACTGTTTGTAGTGAGACTTCTGATGCCTCTTGCCCAGTCTTTATGACACCTCAAGATCACACTGGCTGCTGTGCTTCTTCGATGTGGGATTGTTGTTTTTTGCTGTTGGGTGGCTGCTTGTTTAACCTCAACTCTTTAAGACCCTATACACTATATCTCTCTTAATAGACGAGAACCATCCTCTGTCTTCACAAAATCTGCTTATGCCCCAATTTTGTTTTCAGCATTCATGTAGGGGATGAGGATGATTCTGAGAATCACAGAATGTCAATTTGTTAGAACAATGTGTTCTTGTATTGAGGGAAGACATGAGCCAAGGCCCAAGGTCTGTCTGCAGCCTTAGTGTATTGTCTTGTAAATCTCTGTACATACACCAATACCTCTATTGTTATGAATTAATGTAGCTATGTAAGTTCACACCTCTGCTAATCTCCCTATCTACATGTATGCTTTAAAATGCAATACTTTATCATTTAGTTTCCCTTTTGATCAATTTTAAAGTTGTTTTCAGTTTCTGATATTTTATATTTTCTTTTTGAATGAGGTTTTACTATATTGTGTCTAGTCATTGACTTTTTGTTTGTTGTCTAGTTTGATTCTTGTTTGCATTTTTATAATTTTTCATATCTGCAACACAGACAGGGAGATGTATAGAGACAGTAACTGGACTGATAATCACCTAATGGTATGACAGGGAAGGTTATACCTGGGGGAATTAGACAATGAGAACAAAAATAAAATGCTCTGAAGTCAAGTGTGATGATGATAGTGCAAGTCTTCTTAATATACTGAATAATTAATTTACATGATATATGAACTACATCATAATAAATATAATATATAATAAATAATAGTATATAGTATATAATTATAATAAATATAATAAAATTATTATATTTTATAAATATAAATATAAATATTTACATAAATATTAAAATATTTACTTTATAAATTATAATTTAATAAAATTATATTAAAATGTAATATAATGAGATGAAATGTGTATATAAGTAAATATTATGGTTTATAAAAAATCAAATTCATCTATATAGTGACATTAACAAAATGAAAGAAAGATACCAGATGATGCCTGCTATTGGAAAGAATAGCCTGTGGAGTCTTATAGGTTTCTCTTCAAATAAGCAGCCATCTAAATGAGGCATCAACCAGGTCCACACAGTAGAAACACACCAACCTGTGTATCCAAATATTGTAAACAATAAAATGCAAATCTGAAGGAAAGGATAGTGTCAATCTTAAATTCTGAGCCCATGGTTTACAGAAAGCTATGTATGAATGAAGTGAAAGCCCAAAACTTATTTTCAGGGTAACTGCATATATTAAGCCACTGGTGAATGCCTTCGGAACATATTCTAGGGATAAAAATAGTGTTGTTATCAAACAGAGATAATTGCAAGGTTAACTATGGCAAAACTGTTAGATAAAAATATTAACACCTTATTATCTGATCTCCCTTTAAAAGCTATTCCAGTTGTCAACAGTTCCCGCTTTCAATTGAAGTGTTTCTTTGTCTTATTTTATCATTGTTTTGGTGCTTCTGTCTGTTTCTTGTTGTTTTGTATGCATTTCCAAACATGAAATCTAGAATAAGTAAACCTATAGGGAGAAGAGATGGATTGATAATTGTCTAGGGGCATGTCAGGGGAGGTTAGGAAACGTAGCTACTAGCTAGTAGAGCTAGCAATAATGAGTACAATAACAAGGAAAATATTCTAAAATTGACCGTGGTTGTAACTGCACAAATCCTTTTAATATGACTGAGTAATTAATAATCTGATATGTGAATTACATGTCAATAAAATTTTTTTAAGTACAGTTATCACTTTGAAGAGGAAGGCAATTCTGACCCAAATCATTATATTTTCAGTCCCCACACTTGCATACGAGAGATGGACTATGGAGTATGAAGGCAAAGAAGAATTTATACCTTTGAATTACTGTGTGGTTGAAGAATATTAAATATATCATGGGCTGCCAGAAAAACAAATAAATCTCTGTTGGTAGGGCAGCCAGAATGGTCCTTAGAAAGGAGGGTGGTGAGACTTAGACTTTGAGTACTTTGAACAGGTTCCGAGGAGGAAAGAGTGTGGAGAATGACATCATGTTTGACAAAGGTCAGTGAAAAAGAAAGAGATGCAGTGACTGCAATAATGGGCTCAAACATAGAAATTATTGTGAACCAGGCAGTGTTTCTTTTGGTTGTATATCAAGTCAAAACCTAAGGCAATGTAGCTGATCAGAGAAAACAGGAGCAAACAAAGAAGGAAGGAGAGAGAATGGAACACATGCTGACCCACCAACGCCTAAGCATGATAGTCCTGCTCAGAGCACCCGCTGTACAGAGAGGACCCTAGGGCCAGCTCCAGCGCGAGAGAAGAAGTCCCTCACTCACCCATAACACTATAGGGGACAATGCTGGAGATACAGTGTGGGAATTGTGCCTGATAGGACCACACCACACCAGGACAAAACACTGAGCGTATGCAACAAAGCAGCAAGGGGAGCAAAGCCTGATGTCTCTGAGGACTACCAAAAATAGACTCGAGGGCTTGGCGCCCCATCAGACTGCACCGAAAAATACTCCTCAAAGTCAGCAAACAGACCTGGAACTGCTTATCGACTTTCCTTTTGTTGTTGTTGTTTGGTTTGGTTTGGTTTTTGCTTTCTTTTGTGATGTTGTTTTGCTTTGTCTTGTTTTTGTGCTTATTATTATCTCTGCATGTCTATCTAGATAAGTTAGGTGGGAAAAACAATCAGGAGGAGAAAATGGATCTGATGGTTTCAGGGGGACACGGGAGTGGAGAGGGTTTGGGAATGAAAGGGGGGAGCCAAGAAACCCAGAAACAGGGGAACAAGTATTCTAAAATTGATGATGAGGAAGATATAGGATGCCTGGTGGTGTTGGGTCAAGGGCAATGTAGCCAAGAGTAATTACTGAAACCTGAAGGAAGGCCAGACACAATAGTGGGACAAGGGGAAAGTAAAAGGAAATAGAGGAAAGAACCAGGAAGCAACGGATGTTTATAGAAGTCTAAATACAGGCATGTACTACGTAAATATATTTATGCAAAGTGATAGGGAAATAGATATATGTATATATATGTTAAGTGCTATTAGGTTATTTATATATGTAATATTAATATTAAGGCAGTAGATACCCATTGGGTCTCCACTCAAATACTCCCCAAATGCAAGGACACTCTTCTAATAACCCAACATTCTGTGATGCTCACTTTCCCTGGCATAATCGCTGAAGCCAAAATGAGTGCATAAGCAAATGTGGTGAAGAAAGCAGCTATCAAAAGATATACTTTCTGGGATTTTAAAGGCTTGAAGATAAATAAGCAATCATCTAGCTGATAAGCCACAAAGCCCACATGGAAGAAATACACCGGCCTGTGTAATCATGAGGTGTCAATGGGATCAGGTATTCGACATCAAAGACCCAGAACAAAAAAAATCATACCAATGTGAATTGGGGGGAAGGGAGTATGGAGTGCAGACCCAAAGTCCATCTGTAGACAATTGGACATCCCCTAAAAGAAGGGTCAGAAAGATTAACCAGGCAGGGCAAAGTATACCACTGATGAAACATATCACTTTACTCTAGCTCTTTAGTGCTCCCCCTCCCACCCCACTATGATGACTCCAATTCTACCTTCAAAATTTGGCTAGAGGATGTATATGAGAAGAGATAAGAGCTGGAAAAACAGCAAATTCAGGACAGATAAACCCATCAGGACCAATAGTGAGAGTAATGATACCAGGAGGGGAAGGGGAAGATAGGAGGAGAAAAGCAGAACCAGTCACAATGATCTACACAGAACCCGACCCCATGGGAACAGGACAACAGAAAAGCGAGTAAAGGGAGGCGGCACGGTGGGACATGAAAAAATATATATAAATTATCAAGGACTTGTGGGGTGGGCTGCGAAATGCGCTGATACCAGGGGCTCAAGTAGAAAGAAAATGTTTTGAAAATGATGATGGCAACATATGTACAAATGTGCTTGCACAATGGGTGCATGTATGGATTTTGTTAAGAGTTGTAAGAGCCACCAATAAAATATTTTTTAAAAAAAACCTGATGGCAACAATAGCAATGCTATATGCTTCTTTCACAAAAGTAATTGCACAGAATACTCACATCAGCATTATGAAAATATTAGCTGGGTCACTGTTTTTCTTTCAGAAAAGCATCTGAAGCTCATGAAAGTAACGTGCCAGATTTTAAACTGCTGTCAGACAGGTTATAAATTTGTTTTCTGGTTTTTGTTTTGCTTTCTCTCCTTCACGAACCTTCCATCTGCTTCTTCTTTTCCATAGAATTACAAGAGTGGGGAAAATCTTAGCTCTCCTCAAGTCTCATCGGTCAGTCATTTTGAGTCTCTTTATAAGAAGCCAAATCATGTTTACACCACCAAAATGTGAACATTTCCAATGACAGAAAATCTATGATTTTATTCCATTCATAGCTTGAGAGCTCTTAGTCTCAGAATGTGCTTCCAGATAGTAAATGGAAAACTGCACTTTTACCTCTAACAATAGATTTTGTTTAGCTGCTGGAAATTTGAGAATGATAGAAGTACTTGAAGTTTCTATAAGGGGAATCAGGAGACCCAGGAAATGAATATATGTGTGTGTGTGTATATGTATATATATAAAATCATTTCAACAGGGGATCATACAACTCTTATCACAATCCATACATATACATCCATTTGTCAAGCACATTTGCATTTTTCTCAATTTCACATTCTATTTTTTGTATCTACCCATTCATTCATCTTCGCATATTTGCTAATCAAATCGGAGCAGAAATACTTGCTCTATAGACTAAAATGAGTATGCTGTTATGTCTTGCTGTTATGTCAGTGGAGTAGAGAAACTCCACTGTCTAAACCTGTGTGTGGTTTTCTGAGAAGCAACAGCACTGTCTGGGAGTTTGTTAGAAATGCAGACTATGAGACCCCAGTGACATCCAGATTCATTGAATCAGAATCTATGTTTTCAAAGCATCTTCTAGTGATTGTTTTGCTGTCGAAAAGTCTTCGGCTCAGATGAACTGAATATCTTACTTCTTTATAACAAAGTGTTCCCATGATTCACTATTATTTATAGACTAATGAAGTGTTTTTAAGATCTACAAAGCCAGTACATATGCCTCTAGAACTGATTGACTTTAGCTACATAAACCTTCTTTTTCCTTCTTCTTTTTGTGTTGAGGTGATTTTTTTGAAAGAAAATGAAGCTGTTCCACAAATGTTACATCTATGTTAAGGTCATTTATCAGAGCTCATGGACACTTTTTAATGAGTTTAATAAAAAGCTTCCAAAGTGCTGTGATTCCATTAGATGGTGTGTGGATCGTGTCATATTTTTGTAGCTGGATTTGATTGCATGTTTATGCTTCTCTGCAGTCTGCATTCTCAGTTCACACATTCCGATTTCCGTTGGCGTTTCCCGCGGGGAACAGTACTGAAAATGGAGAACTCCATTCTTCTCCACAGACAGTGTCAGGCTTTGTTTCAGGGCACAACAGTGAGGCACATCCTAAGTAGAGTGAGATCTGTTTTCTTCCTTTTTCTGTCTCTCCATGAGTTAGTAGAAGTACGTATCTGATCTTTGAAAAAAGGACCTTTGACCTGAGACTTCGTCCTCTATGAACACGAAAGAAAGAAATAAAACCAAAAAAGCAACCACAATAAATATGCACAGCAAAGCAAACAGGACGGTTGTGGTTGTTATTGTTGTTCTTTGGCTGTGCCATTGATTGGTTTTTCAACTTACAAAAATCTGACCTAACAGAGGAGAACTGCTGCAAAGGATTTTCTAGGCTGTCCTCGCTGTGAGAGTAGATCACCAAGTCTTCCTCTCATGAAGTTGTTGGATTGGATTCAATTCAAACTTAATTAACATGCTAGCCATATTTCTTGAAAGAAGGAAACAAACAAAAACAGGATTAGAAATGATCATCATTGGCCTTTTCACAACATTTTAAATTTACTTGAATTTACTTGAAAACTTGCAACAGCCTCAAGTGCCACCCTTTATTGTACATTTATCTTGAACTTACAAATATGGTACCCCAATGTCCTTTCTTCAAAGTAGACATTTTATGTTAGGGTATATTACTTTTTCTCTTATCTATGATAATTTATGTATTTGTATATGTATATGACCAACAGATTTATTTATTTTATATGTATATGATGTAATGATGTATATAAGTAGTTGAAATTTTCACCCTATGTGTGTCTAATTGTAGTTACCTTATTTACACTTTGTTTCTCTTAACTCCCAAAGTAAGCAAAACATAATTTACTAGAAATTATATTAGCACCTTGCTTTTGTGATGTGCCAGGCATTTACTGAATACTTCATGTGTGGCAGCACATTGAGCCTCTCAATCATCATTTAAAGTTGTACATCTTACACAAGAGGGAACGGAGGCTCAAGGAAGCTGCATGTAACTTGTGCAAAATGGTGCAGTGAACGAGGAGTGGATAGGACCAGGCAGTCTGTTGTGGAGTTGGTACTCTTAGTCTGGATGTTATGCTGACTTTGACTTTTTGTGCAAAGCATCAGCATGACTATAAATGATGGTTCTGCTTGTGCTGAGGAAAACAACTCTGTTTACTCTATATCAAATGACTCCAGAATGCTGAACTTTTCATGGCCTCTTGCCAGTATAAAAAAAAAAGTTAATTCTTCTTCCATCTCCTCCCTTGATGTGGTCTATTGAAGCTGCTGTCCATATTGGTGTCTCTCCCATGGTGTGCTGGAACCCACTCCACAGTCTCAAGAAAGTTGTTTGTGTGCATCAATTTCATATTCTGAGGTCAGTAGTCGAAGTACACAACAGAAATTGGCAGGAACCAATTACAGGGATTTTCTTTTGCTTTAGATAGATGATAGATAGATAGATAGATAGATAGATAGATAGATAGATAGACAGATAGATAAAATGCAATATGTATTAAAAGCAATATATATTTAAGCAATAAATCTCTCTATATTATAAATCAATATACATTTAAACAATATATTTAAAAGCAATATATACATATCTCTATCTAGAGGGAGAAATAGGAAAGAGAGCCAGTTTATCAACACAGCATTTCCTATAGCCCATACATTATGCCTTGTCTTCCTCTTGCAATTTGTTCATAAGAAATATATATGTACTCTGAGTAGGTCCCTATGCTATATCCTTATCTGGAAAATGCATTTATCTTAATGTATGAACTTTCTAGTAACTGTTCATTTTTCTCTTTAAAGATCATTTTTCACATGTCCTACTAGTAAAGAGTATAAATATTTATAAAACAGAGTATAAAATGTTATATCATCATTAAATGTTGCATGTGGTTATCTAATGCTATTATATTTAATTATGCTATTTCTACAGCATCTATGGAATCAAAACTCTAATCTCAAAAAGCTAACGATACGAAGATGAAGGACAGCATTTCTAACTCACTCTCTTATATTAGCATTTATTTGTTGAGAAGCCTACCAAATGTTTGATGACTTTTGTCAGGTTGCCTCCTCTCGCCCCTCAGAACCCTACGAACACCTGCATCAGGAGAAGGGACTGTGGGGACAGAGGGAGTTCTCGTGAATTGCTTCTAGGGAGGAGATTTCCTGGTCTTTCTGTCTAGTCTGTTTTACCCTGGAAGCTCTGCATCTAACAGCACACAGGAGCGGTGGCCGCACATGAAGTCTGTTTTCAGGGACTCAGATCTGAGTCTCTCTCACAGGTGATCATTCTACCACTGGACATCCTCTCTCAGAGAGACTTTTCTCTGTCTTAATGAATGAGGATAGGCCGGAGAGAAACTAACCACCTTTTATATCTGCTACCTTCAATCTATGGCTCTGTCCGACGTCATGTATTGAGTACTTCCTATGTGCCCAACCTGACAGCAAGGACTTCTCTCACATTATTTCATGTAATTCTCGATATAACCTCATACAACAGAGATTAACTTGTTCCATAGATAAATAAACTGGAGCTCCACTGATCTAGTCAAATTCATCTCCGTAATGAGCAACAAGGGCTGAATTCAAAGCTGGATTTCTCTCACTCCAGAGCCTGTGCTCTCTTCTTTCACCAGGCTACCTGTGCCCCTGGAATCAGGGACAAGACTTGGGAGCTGGAGATGACCTTAAAGGTCATTGGACAGAGATAGTGGGTGCCCAGGGATATCCGAGCGACATATGGAGGGGAAAATCCACTGTGGACACAATGAAATTAATCTCTTTCCTTGCACCTTTGAACAGACAGGGAGTTCCTGTTCTGTCATTGCCCCCACTGTGAACCTTACTAGAGTCTTGCTCTGTTCCTTTGACTCATTTGTAAACAAGGCTAATTCTCTCCCCGCACCCCTCCCCTCCTCAACCTCCTTCACGGGTGGCACAGATGAAGCACACAATGTCTGTAAAACCCTGAGCACATCAAAGAAGGCACTGTATAAATGCTATATTATTATACATATTCCCATAGGAAGTATCTCCAGGACCCTTTGATCCATAAATATTTCATTGACTCAACCCGGCCAAAGCCATTTTAGACTTTGAGACATCATAAGGTAATTGACCACAGAAAGTTCAAAAAGTAATGTATTCTGCATCCAAATCACAGCTCTCTTCTTACTCTTTAATTTCAACCTAATTATTTTTAAAAACAATTTTATATCCTTGTTTATACTTGAAATGATTTTAAATTTATTACATTTACAATCATTAATATAATTCTACAACCATAATTGATCGTAAGGGTTGAGACTTATGTGAAAACTAGTCACGGTATTCAATGTTTTAAAAAGCGACAACCTCAGAGAAATAATGCCGGTTTCAATGCTGCTGTAAAAGAACGGATGGGGCATGAGTGCCTACACATAACAACATTTCAAAGCAAAACTTTATAAAGTTCTTATATTTTTCAAGGGGTAAGACACTCTAGAAAAATAGTATGGTCTCTATTATCAATAGCACTCTTAAAAGTCCTAGATATGATTTTCTTTTTGCTTTTATAGCTTTCAATTTAATTTCACTCCATTTCTAGGACAAAAACAACAAGTGGGTTTTTCACTTGAAGTTTGAAAATATATATCAGAATGATAGTGTTTCCTCCAAACTCAAAATCATCCTTACTTTCTTCACATCATGATTGTGATGTCTTCATTGACTGCTGGTGCTCTTTCATGCCTTTGAGGAAATGCCAACTCAGGAAATGCCAAATGACCTCATGGACAACAGGAGGAAACACCAGCTCACAGGTGTGCTGATGGGTGAGCCCATTGTTGCTGCTACTGTTCCCAGCCAGATTGTCAAGGTCCTCCCTCTCCTGCACCGTCCCTCTATCAAGCATGACTTCTTTTCCATGGGCTCATCTCTTCTAATATTACAAAGGAAAAAAAAATTCTCTTTAAGCCAAATCAACTTTATTTACTATAAATACCAGAAAACTCCAAACCCCCCAAATGTAAATAAATTCTGTTTTCGATATTGGCAGTAAGTGATATTTTATAGAGATGAATACCCTTCATCAAGAACTGGAAACTTTAGTGAAAATATGCAAATGACAATCCTTTGTGAAAATAGTTAAATAATAAAGAAATACTTCAGAAGATTGAAATAAAATATGATAATACATCATAAATAATCTAATAAGTAGAAATTCCATAATTTCTCTGGCATCTACTACTGATGCAAAACAAAACATTTTTTAAAAAAGAAAAAAGAATCAAGGAAGATGAGAGGATGAGTTGTCTTGTACCCAAAGGTTACATCAGTGGGAATAAAAGTCTCACTCAGCTTTGTAGCAGATGTGAGACTGATGCTTATAAAGCAACATGAATCATCATGATCATTAACAAGCTCATAAAATAAGCATATATTTGCATATGGCATTCTATTAGACTAGCATAGCTACCAAAAGACACCATTATTTATTTTTATCTTTATAAAGGATGAAAAGTTATAAAAGAGTAACTATTCTTGACACTCCTACCTCCAATCCAGGCAGCATTCTGCTGCATTCCAAACATAATTATCCTCTTGGTTTCCCCAAGCAGAATATCTGACTTATATGTGTTTAATTATACTTCTGCTCATAGATGAAGCACCACGCTTGTTGCTAGAAATTTAGGGCAAAGTCAAAAGAATTTAATGAAATCATTAAATATTTTAAAAGATGGATCAAATTTCACATTTAATTCACAAATCACGGTGAATCAATTGTACTAATTTAGTAAGATCCAGTTGAAATATTGCCTCATCCAGGATGCTGGCTCTTGTTCTCAGAGTTCTCATCTTGGACCATGGCCAATATAAAGAAAAGTCATATGTTCACCAAGACTTGCTCGATATACATGACACATAAAATTTATCATTTTTAATAGTCCCTAAAACACATCCATCCACTCATTAAGCAAACAATTATTCACACAAACCTTATGCTGGGTAATATTGTAATTGCAGAGGATATGGTGGAGAATATGTAGCTACTGTCTTGGAGGGAAACACATAGGTAAACAATAATATAAATTTAAAAAGTGGCATTATTTACAAAGGAATTGAATCATGGTCAAAAGGTATAGAGGGCCTGGTGGACTAAGAAGTTTATAAATGAAGGTCTTTCTAGGGAGATCAAGTTTAAGCAGCAACCTAAATAGTCAGTGCAAATAAAAGATAGGAAGAGTAACCCTTGGTTGGTGTGTTAGTCCAGATAGACTAGAGAAACAAATTCATAAACATACATATGTGTGTAAGAAAGAGCTTTATAAACAAGAGAAAATGAACATTGAGAAAACATCCCAAGTCATTCCAGTACAAGCCCACAAGTCCGATATTAGCTCACATGTCCAACAGCGATCTATAAAGTTCTTCAGACTTATGAAACACATGCTAGGACACCAAATGCAGGACAATCACAAGCCCGTGGGTAGAAAGTCACTGGATCTAGTGGTGCTGCAAGCATCTCAGTGCTAGCAGGGATGTCCACATGGCTTCTCTACATCCAGATTTCTTAGTGCATCAGAGTAGGTCTATGTGGCTTCTCTTCAAGGATGTCTTCTCACAGGGAGCCAGCCTTGTCAGTCAAGTCTTTCAGGCAGCAAAAATTATCAGTAGAACATCTCCAAGGAAGTAAAACGGACAGAGAGATAGGGAGTGTCTTTGTCTCCAAGAAGAAATTACCACATTTACCAGAATTCTCAGGAGAAGGCCATGCCCACACAGAGGTCTCATTGGCTGTCTTCAGATTGACAGGCTAGACTCCACCCCTACACTCATAATACTCAAAACAACACCAGAATAGGTGACTGCCACAATTGGGAATAGCAAAAGTCCCACTGGGACTAAAGCATGATGAAAAGGGGAAGAAAGAAAGCAGGAGATGATGAATCGGACTAGGTCATAGGAGCATTCAAGTTTGAATTTTAATTTAAGCACACTGGAAATCATCTAGAACTTGTAAGCAGGAAGTGATAATATCTTTTTTTTGCGTTCACATCTATGTAAAGAAGAAAGAAAATACTATCCAAGACAAGCAAACATGTGAGAGGATCAATTAAATACTCTTGCAGGAATACAGGAAAGTGCTGGTGGTAGACTGTAGTCAAGTAGTTGCAATGCAAACAGCAAACTATATTAATCTGCGAGCCTCTAGACTGCACAAATAGTTTGTTCTTAAGAGAAAGACTGGCAGTTCATACCGACCCAGAAGTACCAGTATAGGCTGCTTCTTTAAAGACTAAAAACAAGAAAAGCTCAGAGTTCAGCTATACTTCATAACATATGAGTTACCATGAGCTGGAATCAATTCAATAAAAACAAGTTTAGTTATTCATCTGAGAAAGGAGACCCCAAGTGAGATTAAATGTGCAAGAATTTTATAATGGAAACTTCATTTTATATATATATATGAAGAAGGTCTGGAAAGGTTGAACTTTAACTGTAATGAAGACAAGAGAAGAAGTTATGTGGCAGTATCAAAGACTGCAAGACAATCTAAGCAAGACTCAGCAAAGTCCAGAAGGAGCTGTTGAGCATAAATCCAAGCAAATGGAGTTTCACCGATCTAAGAAAGCACTTAGGGACTTAGTTGGTTCACTAGATAAGTATTTTGTACCTGCTTGTCCCTCTGGTAGTCCAAGGCAATTTCAATATTCTTTTTCAATACTGTAACTCAAATTCATAACTTGTTCTCTGATCTTCCTAAATCAATGTCCAAATTCAACAATCATATGAAGGGATTGAAAATATCATAGGTAAGGTCAGGTGCATTATAGTTCTCAAAAGGATATCCTTGATTTTCAATATTTTAGAAACAGATTTTGTGTAGAAGATTTGGACAATAAAACGTGTTCCTTAATTTCTTGTTTTTTGCTTCCAGAATTGGATTGATTATGGATCCAAATAAAATGAAATCCTTAAAATTTTCAATCTATTCTTTGTTATTCATGATGTTGTTTACTGATCCAGTTGTAAGATTTGGGGTTTCATTTACATTGAGTTGCAATCTATACGGAGGAGTATAGTTTTTGATATTTATCAGTAAGAGTTTCAAGTCCTCTTGGCTATTTGCAAGCAAGATAGGTCCTCATCATATTGTGGGTTGTTAATGAATCTTCCTCCAATAATGATGATCTGTTTGTTTTTTCGTCATAGTCCAGCTTCTCGGATTATTTGCTCAGCACACAGACTGAATGTATGTGGTGAAACCCGAAACATGGACACATATATATTCCAATTTTCAGTCATACAGTCTAGCTTTGTTCTAGCTGAATGACTGCTTCGCTGTCAGTGCACAGCTCTCACATGAACACAATGAAAAAAATGTTCTGTAACTCCAATACTTCAAGGCTAACCATAGTTTGTTATGAAATGTACAGTCGAATGTCTTGGTACAGCCAATGAAACACAAATAGACACCTTTCTGGTATTCTCTACTTTAGCTGAGATCAATCTGACATCAGTTATGATACCCCTTGTTCTATATTCTTTTCTGAATCCAGCCTGGACCTCTGGTAGCTTTCTGTCAATGTACTGCTGCAACCATTTTTGGATGCTTTTCAGCAAAAATTTACTTGCATTTGACATTAATGGTAATGTTCTATAATTTTTGCATTGTGCTGTGTCACTTTCCTTTGAAATGCGTACAAATATATTAAAAGGTTTGTCAGTGATATCTCAAATATCACCAAGGTGACCCAGAGTCACAGGCTTCAGCCATGCTTCCCAAAGAAGGATTGTCCATTTCTGAAGAATTAGCTATGAAAAAACTTCTGAATATCATCAAAATATTATCAGATAACCTCATAAAGAGAAGCAAAACATTGTCAGAAATAGTGCCCAAAGATAAACTCCCCAGGTTGGAAAGCACTTAAAATATGGCTGCAGAAGAGCTTTCTTCTCAATGTAGAAGGGACCGTGACAACATGGGTGGAGTAAAGCATGTGCTAGCAAAGCCTTCAGGACCTTCTTTTGCTGGTAGAACACTACTTACAAAGAACAAGCAGATGGAATTGTGCAAGACCAAGGACTTCCTCATCAAAAATATTTCTGTTCAACAAAGGGCAACTGTGAATGTGAACTTCTTCAGATGGAATGCACAGATGTTAAATTGACTACATCTGTGGGAAGAGATGATGGAGAAGTTCAATATCAGCAGCTAACACCTGGCCAAAGAGTGACTGTAGAACATACCATGAGCATACATATGTAAGTTCAGGTTAAAGCCGGCCGAAGAAAATTAAAATAGGACCACAAAAACTAAAATAAAAATGTGAGTATATCCCACCTGAATTTCAAGAATGAATTATACCCATTGAACACATATGGCAGAAGGCCTGGTTTGCTGTGGGATGACATAAAGGACATCATCCATGAAAAAAAGCGAAAAGTCACCAAAAGGACAGGAAAGAAAAGTTCAGCCTGGAGGCCAGAAGAGACTCTAAGTTGCTCTTGATCATAAATCCACTGCCTATAATAGGATAATATATATCAGCATACTAGGAAATCAAATCAATATAAATATCATCTAAATGTATGCACCAATCACTAACAATAGTGAGGCAGAAACGGAAGATTTCACTAGTCTTCAACTTGAAATTCATTCAATCAAGATTCTTTGATAATTATAAGACACTGAAATACAAACAAAGCAGGAATTGTAGTTGGAAAACATAGTCTTGGTGATACAAATGAAATTGTAGCTCACAGGATAGAATTTCACAAACCAGCAACTTATGCGTAGCAAAGCATGTGACCCAACACAATGTAATCAATTCCATGCTAGATCTGCTATGAGCAGTCAAGCAATTGTCAAATGATAGGAGTAGAATGAAATTGATGAGAACTTCCTTTGTGTGCATGACCTACTCCAATAAAAGTAGATGGTGTGAAGTGCTTCTTTACTTCTTACATGTCTGAATCCTGTAACTAGCTCATCAGCCTCCAGTTCCTTGGACTTGAGAGACCAGCCACCATATTACCTTCTGACCATGGCAGCCATCACACCTCGAGTTCATATGCCTCCACCAACTGGAGGTTTACTCTTTTGTCTTTCTATTTCTTATTTCAGCAGCCTTGTAAGCTCCTTGAGTTCAGGAGACACCTCCAGCTTGACCTCTGACATGCAAATTTGAAGCCAACTAAACTGGCTTGCTTCTACAACTCTATGCACGATTCTCTTGTCATAAATCTCTCTCTCTCCCTCTCTCTCAAGAGAGAGGTTTTGGTTTCTCTAAAGAAATCCATGAAACGAGTCCATACATTTAAATACTTCCCAATAGTCAACAAAGCACAAGGAAACATCTTTCAGGAATTCTGCTTTCTACCACGGTCAAGGTCTCTTCCATTCTACCTTCTCTTCTGAATTGAATTACTGACAGATCCCTGTCAATATACTGTTATCGCAGGTTTTTTGTCTTTGTTTTAATAGTTTTATTGGGGGCTCTTACAGCTCTTATAACATTCTATATATCAATTGTATCAAGCATATTTGTACATATGCTACCATCATCGTTTTTTAAACATTTATTTTCTATTTGAGCACTTGTGTCAGCTACTCTTTTTCTCTCCCTCCCCCTCCCAACATTTTGTCTCCTTAATAAATAATAAATTATTATTATTTTCATATCTTACACTGACCACTGTCTCCCTTCACCTGAGTTTCTGATGATCATCCCCTGGGGGATGGAGGGAGAGAGGGGAGGGTGTGCTATGCATCAATCATTGTGATTGATTCTCCCTTCCTTCCCTCTCCCCCAAACTTCCCCCTGTGTTCCTGGCATTGATACTCCCATTTCTGCTCCTGAGGGCTTTATCTGAACTGATTCTGTGTGCCCTAAGTTCTTATCTGTACCAGTGTGCATGCTCTGGTCTAGTCCAAAGTGAAAAACTTACCTGGGGTCATGGTAGAAATATTATGTGCTTCATTGATGATATGCTGTGTCTTGGCTGACTCATCCCTTCTTTGTAATCCTTCTGTGAGGGGCTGCCCTATTGTTTACAGATGGGTGCTTCGTGTCTGCTCTGAAACCCTTTGTTCTCAACAATATGGGGTTGTTTTGGTTTGTTTGGGGTCTTCTGGTGTCTGCTACCTGATTCCATTGACACCTCATGATAACACAAACTTGTGTGCTTCTTCCATGTGAAATCGTTGCTTCTCTGCTACATGGCTGCTTGCTTGACTTGAAGTCTTTGAGACCCCATAGGCTGCATCAGTGTTTCTCAACTTACCTAATGTTGCAACCCTTTAAAAAAGTTCTTCATGTTGTACTGACCTGCCCCAACCATAAAATTATTTTCGCTGCTACTTTATTGTCCAATTTCAGGTCTTTGGACATTTCTTTTATTTATTTATTTTTACTAAAACCATTTTTATTAGGGGCTATTACAGCTCTTGTAACAATCCATACATCAAAGGTATTGTGGCAGTCAAGTACTTATGTTAATTTTATGATTGAAATTTGGGGTGGAGTCTGGCCTGTTAATCTGGAGATAGCCATTGAGTAGTCAGTGAGACCTCAGTGTGGGCATGGCTTTCACCTGAGACTCCTGGGAAATCTCAGGATATTTCCCTCGTGAAGATGAGAAGCTATCTTCCCCAGATGTTGGGAGTTAGTTTCAGACATGAGTAATCACAGGCAACACAGAATAGTGGCATCTGGGAGGCTGGAGTAGCCGGTGGAGAGACCACACGGCTTTGTCTTGATGGAGCCGGAGCTCTGAGGCTGGGGCAGCGACATGGAGGCCTCTTCCAGTGATGAGCTGCTTCTGCCACCACGGGATGCGGTTGATGGACCTTGAGCCCTGGAAGCGAGGAGACATGGGGAGACCCCTGTTGGTGCTGGAACTCTGTAGCCACTGACCTGTGGCTTCGTGAATCAGAAGGAGTCTTTCTGGACCGATTTCATGCATATGGGTTAATATCTCACTTGTGAATTTGAGCTGGACTGGGCTCGGATGTTTTCTCAATGTCCTGTTCCCCTTGAATAGAAACCCATTCCTAACATCCATATGCGTGGCTTTGAAATTTGTTCCTCTAGTCTACCCGTACTAACACATTCTGGTACCAGGAGTGGGGTGCTAGAGGAACAAATCATAAGATGGAAAGTAGAAGCTTGTTTGACTTGTGTCTCGTGGTATTGTTACTTCTTTGGCTAGACAGAAGTCAGATATGCACTTGGAGTTTACTGAGCTATTTTCTGGAAACAATATGGGAAGTAAAAGTTTTGATTATTTTGTTTGGAAGCTGTCTTTGGTTGTTCCTATATAATATGGATACTGTTAATGTATATCTTGAGCTTAGGGGTGGGGGCCGCCATTTGAGTGTCTCAGAGCCGGTTCTGTTCAGGGAAAATGGTTAAGAAGATCCGAATGCCAGATGGAAAGTGGGGATCTGTTTCGATGCCTTTTGAGACCAATTCAATGTTTTTGTGTAAACAGAAGTTTAGATAAGGATAAAGGTAAACTTGATAAGTATTGACCTTCTGTTCTAAGAATTTAGTTTGATTTCTGATTATGCTGTTTATACTTTTTTATGCCTGTTATTGTAAATATAAGGATGCATAGAAATGCTTATTGGAAAGTCTGGAAAGAGTTTGCAAATCCAGTTACCGCAAGCCAAGCATTGACCTCTAGAGGGTTTAGGACTTAGAGTCAAAGACATCTCTAAGGTGATGAACCCCACCTTGAGCTTAAATGGGGTTAGACCACACCTGGAAAAACTTCTCTGAAGAAAGTAGCCCCACCCGCTCTTTCAGAGTACTCAGGATACTTATAGTCTGAGAGGTCAGACTGACCGATAAAGGACAGAGTCAATTTCCTTGGAAAATCCTGACTAGTGATTGTCTTCAAAGGGGAAGGAATCTGGAACCATGAAGATAACTCCTCTCTGGGTCTGAATGTTAAAGGAAACCTGTGGCAGGCTGAAATTCTTGTTAGGTGACCACCCAGATTTACTGCTCGGAGGTGAAAGCAGGAGAAATGCGGCAATAGAGAGCCGGGTTGACTTTGGCCACTGACATCTGGGGACTTGGTTCGCAGGAAAAAGAGGAGATGAGAGCGGGTTTACTGGTCTGAAGTTCATGACCTAGCATGGGAGAGCTAGGCATGTTGAGAATTTGTTGGGTCCTTGGTCTAAAGGAAGGCAACCAATGGGCACTCTCGTGAGGCTAAGTGGAAAAGCCCACATTGAGTTGACCAGAACTCGACCAGAGGAAGAGAAGCAATTTAATTCTGTGAACTGGTGCATATTGTTGCTTACTTTATGGATGGCCTGTCCTGATTTGACTTTGCTACAGGACGCACACTTCACAAGTTTCCAACTGAAATGAAGATTCTTCGTGTTGAAAGATATGATTGTTTCCTTACAGCACTGGTTGGTGTAAGTGGGCAATATAGAAATTAGATACCCAAAATGGGGGAATGAAGGCATGAGGTAGTTTGGCTTGCAAACTCTTAGAGGTAGTAGAATATACATTCATAGGATTATAGAATCAAGGTATAGATATTTTGTAACTACAATCGTAAGGCACAGGATACCTATTGTTTTGTTCACTTATTTTTAAATGATGGTGACACATGTTGACGTATATGTGTTTTAGTTTTATCCTGTTAGATATAAAAATGATTTTACTGTTTATTTGAGGGTTACATATGGTTACAGAGTTATGCGAAAGTATAAAATTAACAAGGGGTGTTCTGTGGCAGTCAAGTACTTATGTTAATTTTATGATTGAAATGTAGGGGTGGAGTCTGGTCTGTTGATCTGGAGATAGTCATTGAGTAGCCAATGAGGCCTCAGTGTGGGCATGGCTTTCACCTGAGACTCCTGGGAAATCTCACGATATTTCCCTTATGAAGATGAGAAGCAACTTCCCCAGATGTTGGGAGTTAGTTTCAGAGATGATTAATCACAGACAACACAGGATGACAGTGTCTGGGAGGCTGGAGTAGCCGGTGGAGAGACCACACGGCTTTGCCCTGATGGAGCCGGAGCTCTGAGGCTGGGGCAGCGACATGGAGGCCTCTTCCAGTGATGAGCTGCTTCTGCCACCACGGGATGCGGTTGATGGACCCTGAGCCCTGGAAGCGAGGAGACATGGGGAGACCCCTGTTGGTGCCGGGACTCTGTAGCCACTGACCTGTGACTTCGTGAATCAGAAGGAGTCTTTCTGGACCAATTTCATGCATATGGGTTAATATCTGACTTGTGACTTTGAGCTGGACTGGGCTGGGATGTTTACTCAATGTCCTGTTCCCCTTGAATAGAAACCCATTCCTTATATCCATATGCGTGGCTTTGAAATTTGTTTCTCTATTCTACCCAGACTAACACAGGTATCAAACATATTTGTACATATGATGCCATTATTTTTTTCTAGTTATTTATTTTCTATTGAACTCTTAGTACCAGCTCCTCTACCCCACCTACTCTTGTGACCCTTTGATAAATTATAAATTATTGTTATTACATATCTTATACTGACTATTGTCTCCCTTCCCCCACAAATTCTGTTCTCTGTCCTCATAGAGGGGTGTGTGTGGTTATGTATCAATAATTGCAATCAGTTTCCCCTTCCTCCCCTCTTTTTTCTACCTTTCCCCTCTCTTTGTGGTATCACTGCTCCAATTCCTGAATTCCATGTGTCATGAGTTCTTATCTTTTCCATATCCCTGTGTACATACTCCAGTCTAGTCCATGCCAAATGCAGTACTATGTCCTGATAGTGGGGGCGCGGGTAAGGAGGCCTCAAGGAACCAGAGGAATATTATGTGTTTCATCGGTGCTATATTGTGTCTTGGTTGACTCATCCCATTGCTTAAGATGGGTTTTGGATCTCCGCTCTGATCCCCCTTGTTCTCAACAATACTTCTGTTTGTGTTTGTTTGTGGTCTTCTGAAGTCGGGTTCCTGATCTCTTGTGATTGCACAAGCTGGTGTGCTTCTTCTATATAGGTTTGTTGCATCTCTGCTAGGTGGTTGCTTGTTTGTCTTCAAACCTTTAAGACCTCAGTCACCATCAATTGAAAGCTGGGCCCCATCAGCCTTCTTCACCATATTTGCTCATGCACATTAGGTGACAGTCACCTAATCTGGTATCAATTTGAGGATTAAGAGTGTAGGAGTGGAGTCTAGCCTGTTAATCTGGGGATAGCCAATGAGACCTGTGGGTAGACATGGTCTTCTCCTTTAAGCATTTTGGGAAAATAATAATTTCTTCTTGTAGGTGGAAGACACTACTATGCTCACTTTCTTGGAAACTTTCTACTGACAACACTCACTGCCTGAGAGACTCGGCTGACAAGGCTGGGACCTTGTGAGGTATCCCTGAGGAGAAGCCCCTAGGACCTACCCTGATACAGTCAGATACCTAGACCTAGCGAAGCCACGTGGAGACTCCTGCCAGCATTGAGATGTTTACAGCACCTTTCAGCATCATTGCATGTGTTTTGTGAGTCTGAAAACAACATTATAGACTAGTATCGAAAATATGGGTTAATATCAGACTTATGGGCTTGGACTAGACTGGGTGGGAATGCTTTCTCAATGTTCAATTATATAAATCTCTTTCTTATACGTGTGTGTGTGTTTATGAATTTGTTTCTCTAGTCTATACAGATTAACACAGCACCCATTTCATCTTCAGTTACTGTGCAAGGAAGGTGAGTATCATGGATTGCCAGGTTGTTGGAACAAACATATCTTCGCTTCCTGGATCCTTCCTCTGTTTCCTTTTTTCTTCTGCCGCATCAACATACTCACCCTACTTCTTCTGCCTCTTAGTAATTTCTCTCAACTAGATTGCTGTTACTACAAGAAGGGTCAGGTGTCCTCCTTGCTGCTGTTTTAATTCCTCAGTCGCTCCCCTGTCTTTGGTGTTCTTTGTTCACCGGTCCCTTCTCCCTCTCCTTGTCGCCCAAGTCCCTCAGGGACCTTCAGTCCCATTGCTTTCTCATTGACCTTGTTTTCCATGCCATCTTATATTACTAGGCAAACCAAAAATAACAAAGAACAGCAAAAAGAAAATAAAAGATTGAAAAAGAACAGATCAGTCATGGGTGCAAAACAAAGCCACAGAGCCCCTGAAGAAGCTTCAGCTAGGAGGGGAAGCTCCCAGAATTCCCCCAGTACCAGTAAAGAGCTAATCATATAGGTCAGTGGACAGACCTAGAATTATGTATTCCTTTTTACATTTCATCAAAATACTTTGTGGGCATTTTATTATATTAGTTTACTTTGTCTTCTCCAGCTTCCCTCTGACCCTTTATATTTTGGGGGGTGGGGGGAGGGTATCACCACCTCTGGTGGTCGTGGGCTCTACCCAGTGCTACTTCTGAGTGTTGCGCTGGATTTGAACGACCAAGCCCGCGGGGCTGCAGTCCCACACTCATCCACTTATGCCACGGGGACTCGGCCCCTGTGTTTAGCTCTCTTATTCTTCATTTCTCCCATTCCCTTTGTCTTCTTTGCATTCAATAGCAAGCATTAGCATCTCTTCTGACATCCAATTATGTCTTCACTTTATTGGTTTTTTAATAATATTTTGGCTGCTTTGCGCATGCCTTGATGATGTGCTGCAAGTCACCTGGTCTTCCACTACTTTTGTTCAAACACCAAAATCTCTTCTTGAGATGGTCTGTAAAATTTAGATGGGATTTACCCATAGAATCATATTTTGGCCCTGTGTATTTGTTTTCATTTCCTTCTTCTTTAACCTGACCCCTGATCTGTTCCACAGTCAACCTCTGGCCTTGTTTTGGCTGATGATACTGAGTTACTGTATGGTCTCTTTCCGCAGATGGAAATTTCTGTGTGTTACATCTGGTGAGGATTATGGGGATTGTCTTCACTGAGGTTGTTGGGGGGAAATGTATATTTGCAATGAAGAAGTCTTTGGTCCTGCCAAATTGTATCATGTGATCTTCAGCGTCATTTCAGTCGCCACATTTAGTTCTCTAAATTTACGCTGGATATGCTCATCTCTTGCAATATTTTATAACTATTTTCAGTAACTGTCATTGTTAGGTGAATGGCAGTTCATTCCAATTCATAGCATCCCTGGGCACAGTAGGAGGAAGCACTGCCCAGGCCTGCACCATCCTCATGGCCGTTCTTATGCCAAAGCCTATTTTGCCGTCACCGTGTTGATGCATCTCATTGAAGACTAACTGCTTTTTCATTGCTCCTCTACTTTACCAAGCATGATGCTCTTCTTCGGGGACTGGGTTCTCCTGAGAACATGACCATAGTAGGTGAGATCAAGTCTTGCCATCCTTTACTCTAAGGGACATTCTGGCTATACTTCCTCAAACTCTGACCAGCTTGTCCTTTCAGCAGCCACATTATTTTCAATATTCTTCACCAGCACCGTATTTCAAATTCAATTCTCCTTTAGTCTTCCTTCATCAATGTCCAACTTCCACGTGCATCGGAGGCAATTCAAAATGCCCTGACTTGGGTCAGGTACACCTTAGTCCTCAAAGTAATATCCTTGCTCTACCAAACCCCAAAGAGTTCTCGTGAACCTAATGCAGTTCAACCTTTGGCCCTTCACATCTGTGAGCATTGATTGCGGATCCAAGCCAGAAAAAAACCCTTGACAACATTAACATTTCCTCCACTTATTCTTACCTATTTGTGACCTATTGGCCCAGTTGTGTGGATTTTATTCTTCTTTATATTAAGTTTTAATATACTGAATACTTCAACTCTTAATCATTAGCAGCAATTGTTTCTAATCCTACTCACTTTCAGCAAGCAAGGGAGGTCATTTGCATATCACAGGTTGTTAATCAGTCTTTCTCCAATCCTGATGCCACATTATACTTCATATAATCCAGTGTCTCAGATGATATGCTCAGCAAATAGATTGAATAAGTATGGTGAGTGGATGCCATCCTGATTCACACCTTTCCTGTTTTTAAAACATAAAGTAGTCTCATATTCTGTTCACATCGCTGCCTTTGATTCATGTACAAATTCCTCATTAGTACAATTAAGTGCTCTGGAATTTCCATTCTTCTCAAGGCTATCCATAGTTTGTTATGAGCTACACAGCTGAATTCTTTGACACTGTCAATAAAACACAAGTAATCTTCTTTCTGGTGTTCTCCGCTTTGAGGCAATATCCATCTGACATCAACAATGTTATCACCTGGTCTACATCCTCTTCTGAATCCAGATGGAAATTCTGGCAGCTTCTTGTCAACACAGTGCTGCAACCACTGTTAAATGATCTTCAGCAAATTTTACTTTCATGTAATTCGTCAATGTTGTTCTATAGTATGAGCATTCATTGAGTCACCTATATTTTTCAACTCCTGGTCTTTTCTGCTTCCAACTTTTACATTCTAATCACCAGTAATTATTAATGCATCTTTATTGCATATTTGATCAAGTTCAAATTGATGAAGTTGGTAAAATTCTTAAATTTCTTCATCACTGGTTTTTGTGGTGGGGGCATGAATTTGAGTAACAATTGTATTAACTAGTCCACCCTGTAAGTGTATAGATGTTATTCTATCACATACACCACTGTACTTCAAGCTATATCTTAGAATCCTTTTAATAAAGAATGAGCAATTATTCCTCTTGATTTTGTCATTCCTGGTATAGAAAAATATGTGACTGTCCAATTTAAAATGACTAATATCAGTCCATGTCAGGTCTCTAATGACTTGGATGTCAATCTTTATGCATTACTTTTTAATAATTTTATTGGGGG
>PVJH01030308.1:0-24971 GCA_004026705.1 Nesogale talazaci
TAATACTTTCATTATTTTTTGTAGTTCTCTCCTCCTTCCTCTACCAGTGTCCACTTCTGGTGTGACCATGTCCCCTAGAGATTATGCAACACCCCTAGGCAAAAACAAGGGCTCCTACACCACATAAGTGCACAGACATGCCTACATTCCCTTGACCAAAGCAACAGAATTTCAGCATCCACACTCAAGACATAACTGAACCTCATTTGTCTCCCCTGTCCCTCCATTTCCCTGTATCTCCACCCGTGATTCCTTTCTGCTCTTCCATGGTTTCCTCGTGAAATGTATACCAATGAAACCTCTTAATTCTGAAAACCTCTCAAAAATACATTTTCCCAAGTATTCTTAAAAATCCATTGGCCTATCTAGACAGCCACTTATTACTATCATTCTTAAACCACATCTAAACTTACTCCCATCGAGCCAATAGGACAGGATAGCATTACCCCTGTGTGTTTCTGAGACGGTAACTTTTTACAGGAGTCAAAAGCTACGTCCTTCTCTCATGGAACAGCTGGTGGTTGTGAAATGCTGACCTTGTGTAATCACTAACCCGGAAGGCTATAGCCAGTAAATAACGATGGGGCCACCACAGCTCCCACCCATCTCTCTTCTTTTTCTCCTATTGAACCATGATATGTTTTTCAGCTTCTGTTACACCTCTCCCATGTTACTAGGCAGAACCAACTACTTTGACATGACTCAGCTTCTCACATACTACTAAGACTTAACAGGGGTACCAAAAGAGAGCAGCCACCATAGTGTGTGTGTGTGTGTGTATATATATATTTATATATATATATATATAAAGAAACACACACACAATCCAGAACTCAATGTTGTTCTCTGCAAAAGAGGTCCTGGAAACACCAAAAACAGAATTCAGAAGAATGTTATTTAGATCCTTTCAAGAAATGTGGGAAAATCTATGAGAGCAATAGAGGGTTTAGAAAATTTTAGATTTCTAAACCAAAGGATTTCCTAAAAGTAAACGATGACATGATAAAAAAAGGCAAAATAGTAAAAGACACGAGGGATAGAATGGAAGAAAAAGAAAATGAACCAGTGCTTTAAAAGACATCACTCTGACTACAATCAATGAGATTAACAAAAGAAATAGGGAAGAGAGCAGAAGAAAGTCTGAGAATAATGTGGGACAATATCAAGAGAAACAACTTATATTTCCTTAGGAACCTGGAGCAAGAAAAAACAAACAAAATTCTATAGAGAAGATAGTATGAGAAATCATGGACCAAAATTTCCCCAACATAACAGAGGGAAAAATAGCTACTATTCCAAAAACTAAAAGAACACCAAAAAGATAGACATTAAAAAAAAAAAGCCAAAACAACATATCATAGTCTTTCAATTTCATCAGAAGAATAAAATGAGAAGAATAAAATGGATTGGGGGGGGGGTGAGGAACAACAACAAAAAACCTTTATTAATAACACAACACACATGGGATCAATTACTAAGATCTATAGAATTCTGCTACACACCAATAAGAAAAAAAACACACCAAATAATCCTTATAAAAAGTAGCCACAAAACTTGGATAGATAATCCACGAGGTTGCTCGAATGGTTAACAAGCACATACAGACATGCTCAAGATCACTAGTCATCCAGAAAGTGCAAATGAGCTCCTATAAACTGCTAGTGGGTTTGTAAATATGTACAAGCATTGTGGAAAGTGACATGGCACCTCCTAAAAGAACTTGCACAAACAATACAAAGGTTGTGGAAAGTGATAGGGCACTACATAAAATAAAAAACTCACTGCCATTCAATTGACGCCACCTTATAGCTAACTTATAGGGCAGGGTGGAACTACCCCTGTGAGTTTTCTGAGACTATAACTTTAGGGGAGTGGAAAAACTACTGACCTTTCAGTTAGCACCCCAAGTCTCAACCATTATGCCACCAGGGTTCCTATAAATATTATCCAACTCAGAAATACTTTTGCTGGTCATACACACTCCAAAGGCATAAGAGCTAGAATATAAACGGATGTATGCTCACCCATGTCATTGCAGCACAGTTCTCAATAACAAGAAGCCAGACACAGCTCAAATGCTCACCAGTAAAAGAATGGGTGCACAATGGAATACTACGTGTCCATATAACACAGCACTGAAAGACCTCATGAAATGGATGGACCTGGAAACAAGTGCACGAACATTTTATGAGTTTATTGTTATAAGCATAAACACCAGATGAAGACAGGGTTCTGCTTTCAGGTGAGCAAAATCTAATCTACTATTTCAGTCACCAAGGCAGAGAGCCTGGTTAGTGCATCATGTATCACCTCCTTTACATGCACATTTTAAAAGTCACTTTGGCACATAAGATCTACCTTCAGCCTGGGTCTCTTTATCAAGATGAGTGTAGATGGGAAAGGTGATAAAGTTACTACCATACACCCTGCTCAACTCAACTCAATCAGCAGGCAAAAGTCATCCTCAAACCCTAATGGGAATTCAAGTCCATATGGAGAGAGGAGGCATGTATGGCTTAGATTTCATTTCTGTTGGTTGGTAAACTGGGTGGACCAACCTCCCATTGGAAAAAACACTCAACAGTAAGTACATGGAACCTAAGAGGGGATGACATCTGATTCTGTTTTTTTTTTTTAAAGCATCATATCTCAAACCGAATAAACTCATGAAAAAGTTCAACCCTCAAGTTACAATATTGAAATATTCTATGGGATAAATATCAAATGAAGAAGAAAACATCAGAAAGAAAGAAAATAATACCCTCAAAAGTGTACCAAAAAGAACTAGTTGGGCTGAGCCCTGGTGGCATAGTGGTTGTGTACGGGACTGCAGCCCACAGGGTTGATGGTTCAAGTCCAGCAGCAGCTCTCCAGGAGCAAGGCTGGACTTCCTACTCCCACCAGGGCAGTGATGCCACACACACACAAAAAAAGAACTAGTTGACATTCCACCTTTTTGAGACATAGTATATCAGCAAGAACTAGTGGTGCTGAAGGAAAAAATGCAAGCTACTTTGAAAAGATTAACCAAAAACAAGGTTCCAGAGACTATGGAATAGCAATGGAAATGTTTCTACAAACTGAGAAAGCACTGGAAGCTATCACTCTTCAATGCCAGGCAATTTGCAAGATTTGCCAATTTATCGCACATTGGCAATTTGGCCAAATTACTGAAAAAGATTCATATTTGTACCCAAACCAAGTAGGTGCAACAGAACACACAAATTATAGAATGATATCATTGATATCACATGCCAGTAAAATTCTACCAAAGATCATCCTACAAGAGTTGCAGCAGTAAATTGATAGGAAATTGCCAGAAGTTCAAGCCAGATTCAGAAGAGGACATGAAACAAATGTGGGTAGTTACATAAATTCCATGTAAACTTGAAGATATAGAACTGTCCAGGCGAAGTCTCACCTTTCAATCAGGTCACAGTCTCATGGTCAATGTGGCCTTCTCATAAGGGGGGTCGGTCTTGAGAACGTCCCGCTACCCCTGTCTCTCCTTCACCTCCCTACTCGTGAGCCACTCCAAGATGGGCCAGAGACTTTCCAGAGCCCTGGAGATACATCCACTTCCATTAGAACCTTGGGACTAATGATGTTCCTTCATTCTGCATCATTGCATATGGCATATGATTTGGGGAGTCTGAAGAAGGACTAATGGACTAGTAGCAGATATATGGTCTTCGGTTGGACTGGGCTGGGATGTGTGCCATATAGATAATTATTTCTTGATATAAAGCTTTTTATTACACATATGTGTCCCTAATCAGTTTTTTTTCTCTAGTCAACCTGGCCTAACCCAAAGGAAGATCATTACTGATGCCGGATGGATCTTGACTCAAAGTAGAGAATACTGGAAAGATGCTTATTTGTATTTTATTGACTATTCCAAGGATCCAATTGTGTGAATCATAAACTCTGAATAAGCTTGAGAAGAATGAAAATTGAACACTTCATTGTGCTTATGCAGAACTTGTACATGGATCAAGAGGCAGATGAGAGAATGTTGTAAGAAGATATTACTTGACTCAAAATGATGAAATGTGTGCAACACAGTTCTGTCATCTAACCATACTTATTGATTCTGATCATGGAGCTCATAATGAGACACTGGCTTATGTGAAAAAGAATATAGCATCAGAATTAGAGGAAGGCCTAGTAATAACCTGTATTACACAGATGACACAATCTTGCTGGCTCAAAGCAAGGAGAACTTGAAGCACTTGAAGCTCAAGGATCACAACCTTCAGTATGGATTATAACAATGCCAAGAAGGCACAATCCTCACAATTGTACCAATAGGTAACATCATGATAAATGAAGAAAAGTTGCCAAGGATTTTGTCTTGCATTGCTCCACAATCAATGTGCATGGGAGGAGGAGTCAGGAGATCAAAAGACTCATTGCATTAGGTAAATCTGCTGTTCAAGACTTTCTTAAGCTATTGAAAAGCAAGCATACTACATTGAGAACTAGGGTCCACCTGACCCAAGCCATGATATTTTCAGTCGCCTCAAATGCATGTAAACATTGAACGTTGAATAAGGAAGACCAAGAAAGGATGGGTACACTTGTATTATGGTGCTGGGGAAGAATGTTGCATGCACCATGAACTGCTAGAACAAACCACTAACTGTCTTGGAAGAAGTATGACTAGAGTGTCCTTAGAGACAGGGATAGGGAGACTTTGTCATACATATATCAGACATGTTGTCAGGCAGCACCAGTCCCAGAGAAGGACATCATGTTTGGTAAAGTAAAGGAACAGCAAACAAAAAGGGAGGCCCTAAGGAGATGGATGGAAATTGTGGTTTTAACAATGGGCTCAAACTTAGGAATAACTGTAAGAATGGCAGAGGACCAAGTATTGTTTTGTTATGTTGCACTTAGGTTGTTATGGTTCCAAAGTGACTTAAATGTCATCTAACAGAAACAATATATGTTCCCCTTGGACTTTTTTGACCTAGTTTCGATCCATCCTTAGGTAGTCCACACCATGTGATATAGACTATTGGCACTTTAAATTCTGTCCTTTTGAGGTGTGCAACATCTTTCACAAAGGATTTGATGTGGAAGCAGCACTAAATGAACTAAACTTTATCTTGAATTCACCTGTAGCAGATTTAAAGAACTGTCTTACTCCCTTAGACATATGGGTGAAGTGCCTTAATGTGAAAAGCAGATAACTGTTATGCCAGGGTTATGGAATTTGTGGTTATTGGATTTTAGTTTGGATATCTTGTTTGAGGCTGCCCAATGAATTGTGGCCTAGGATTACTATGTATTTGCTATTCTAATATCCTCTTTGCTTTATGAAATGTATTATTATAGTGGGCATGGTTCTGCCTTTGTGAATGAACATTAATACCTCCATATCACTAATCCTGACTGTTGGTGTAACTAATGTCCAGTCACTTAAGAATTTAATCTGTATAAATAAAAAGTTCATGTATTATAGTTTAAGGTCAGCCTATATGGCCAGCCTATATTTATATAAATTAATTTTCTAAACAGTGTTTTAAATTCTATAGTACTGAGTGAGCTACAGGACCAACCCCAATCAGAGCCAAACCGACCCCTTTCCTAGAAGTATGTGCTATCGAGGACAACAGTAAAATTACAGGTTGGGGAGAAGAAGAGGTGCTGGTCTGCTTTGCCCACACATATGCAAATCAAGAAGGAAAAAGGGAGAGTGAAGGTGTAACCCCCATATCAGCACACCAAGCCCTGAGGCTGATGTCCTGTATGGAGTTGCTAAGGCACAGAGAGGACTGTAGGGCTGACAATGGCTCCAGACATGATGACCCATCACCGAAACATCCTGTGACAGAGGACAAAACTGGGGACACACCACAGGAAGTTAGTTTGACTTGAAGCCGCCCTGCCCCCTACAGTGGGGCAAACCAAGCAGGGAATCTAACAGATCAGGAATGGGGCCAAAGCAGTGCCACAAAGCCCCTGAGGAGTCCTCAAAATAGATTTCAGACTAGGAAGGGCAGTTCCTGGATTTCCCCCAGGACTGGTGGGGAAAAGTTATGAGGTTAGCAGACAGACCTAGAATCATGTATGTTTTTCTGTTTTTCTTGCTAGATATTTTATTTTTTCTCGTTTTATGCAAGCTTTTGAATTTCTGTTTTGTATCTGTGATTGTTGATGTGTCTACATCTATCAGATTGGCATGGGAAGCAAGCCTGAGGAAAAAGCGGTGAGACCAATGGTTCCAGAGGGAGACGTGGGTGAGGAGGAGGAGGCAAGGGAAAGGAGTGGTGAGCAAACAATAGGGAATTAAAATCAATAATGAGAAGGACATGGAAAACCTAGAAGTGTTGGAGCAATAGCAATCTAGCTGAGAGAAATTACAAAGAGGATAAGGCTGATGGTGGGTCATCTAGGAAGCAAAGCTATAGTTGGAGGTGCAAACATAAGTGTGTACATATGTAAACATATTAATTCATAAAAATAGAAGTATGGGCTTATGTACATATATTTATATAGCAATACATTGAGACAGTGGATGGACCTCAGGGCCTCTGCTCAAGCCATCCCTCAATGCAAGAACATTTGTTCTAACAACCTGGTATTCTGTGATGCTCACCCTATCAGCACAATCACTGAAGACAAAATGGGTGCAAAAAGAAATGTGGTAAAGAAAGCCGATGGTGCCCGGCTATTACAAGATATAACATCTGGGGTCTTAAAAACTTGAAGTTAAACAAGAAGCTCTCTAGCAGTCAAGCAACAAAGCCTACATGCAGGAAGCACACCAGTCTGTGTGATCATTAAGTGTCAACAGGAATAGGTATAAGAAGTCCAAAGTCAAACAAACTGATGTAAAAGAACATAGGCCAGGTGGAGACCCAAAATCCACCTGTAAAATAAGGGGACAAGCCTCAGAGAAGGGCCATAAAAAGTGGGTGATATATGGAGGGTGCAGTAGAGCACTGATGAACATACAACTATCCTCTAGGTCTTTAAATTTTCCTCCTCCTAGTATTATGGCTTTAGTTTTACCTCACTAATTTTGCAAGACCTTCATATTTTGCAAGATGTTTCTATGATGAAAGTCGAAATAGATAAACCCTTCAAAAACTGTAAGGGGAGAAATGATTCCCTGAGGATACAGCAAGAGAAAATGGAAAGGGTGGGGGTGGGCAGAAAACCATAGCAATGATGACTTTGCAACCCCATGTGAAGGGAATGAACATTGGAATTTTCAGTGATTGCATACATGGGCTGGTGGAAGCTATAGCACAAAAGGATTCAATAATAAAAATCTCATATATTTAGAGTTTGGGGGGTAGGGTTGGGGAGGGAGGGGACAAAGGGGAGTTGATATCAAGGAGTTCAAGAAGAAAAATGTATTGAAAATAATCATGGCAGCAATTGTACAATCAGGTTGATTGAATGGAACTATGAATTGTAATAATATCTGTAAAAGCTTCTAATGGGATGCTTTTAAAAAGAAAGAGGGTCATGCAAGGAATCACAAAAGATATTTTGTCCAACTTTGTGTGACCCAGTGCAGGTCATTTGGGTCTGTAAAATTGAAGTGCCCTAATTTTTAAAATATGAGAATTAAACTGTCTGAGAATTTCACTGGACTATATAGACTATTAAATAAGAACGCAGAGTTGAAGGCCTAGAAGTAGAAGGTCCTCTTCAAATGTAAGATTTCTATGTTGCTGGCTAAGAACCACACTAGGAAGAAGGCACAGATGGCAGAAAATGTGTTTGCAGGACAGAGCCATCCTGAATAAGCCTGCATAAAGCTGTAAATGAGAAGTTCCTAAAGACTTTTGACCAAAGCTAGATAATTAATTAAATTGGTCTTTTTACTTGCCTATCCCCCCAGATTATAACCCAGATTATAAAACAATGTCATTGATATAAGTAAAATTTGACTGAAGACTGAAAAGTCTTCACATATATCACATATAAGTAAAATTCGACTGAAGATCATCCAACAATGACAACAGCAACACATTTACAGGAAGCTTCCAGAGGTTCACGCAGATGTAGAAGAGGACCTGGAACAAGGCATCTCATTGCCAATATCAGATGACTTTTGGCTGAAAGCAGAGAATATCAGAAAGATGTTTACTTGATTTTTATTGAAAATGTCAAAGTTTTTGACTGTATGGGTCATAAAAAACTATGCATAATCTTGAGAAGAATAGGAATTACAGAACACTTAATTGTGCTCATGATGAACTTATCCACAGATCAAGGAGCAGTTGTGTGAACAGAATAAGGGTGTACTTCAGGGTTTAAAAATCAAGAAAGGTGTGTGCCAAAGTTGTTTCCTTTTCCCATACTTTTCAATTGTATGTTGAGCAAATAATCAGAGAAGCTGGATTATATGAAGAAGGATGTGGCATCAGGTTTGGAAGAAGGCTTATTCACAACCTGTGGAAGGCAACACAACCTTGCTTGCTAAAAATGAGGAGGACTTGAAACCTTTGCTAAGAAAGATAAAGGATTATGGATTAGAAATCAATGTGAAGAAGACCAAAATTCTCACAATTGGATCAATAATTAACATCATGCTAAATAGAGAAAAAAAATTGGAGTTGTCAAAGCTTTAATCTTGCTTGGACCCACAATCAATGCTCATAGCAGTCAGGAAATAAAATGCTTTGCTTTGGGTAAATATGCTGCATAGACTTCCTTAGAGTAATGAAAAGCAAAGTTGTTACTTTGTGGACTGAAGTATGCTAGATCATGTCATGGTATTTTCAATGACCTCATATGCATGTGAGAGTTGACCATCGAATAAGGCAGACTGACCAAGAATTGACGTGTTTGAATTGTGGTGCTGGCGAGGAATACTGGAAGTACCCTGGGTTGCTAGAAGAACAGACCAATCTGTCTTGTGAAAGTACAGTTAGAGTCCTCCTTAGAGGCAAAGATAGTGAGGCTTAGTCTCACATATTTCGGACATGTGGTTTGAAGAAACCAGTCCCTGGAGTACTTCATGTTTGGTAAAGGAGAGGGGCAAGGAAGGAGAGGAAGGCCCTCCAGGAGGTGAATTTGCAACTGGAACCACAACCATGGGCTCAAACCCAGGAGCAATTGTGGGGGTGGCACCGGGACTCACAGGGTTTCATTTTATGAGGCAGAGGGTTACTGTGGATCAGGACTGACTCCTTGACACCTAGCAATAATAACAGGGGTCTTCGTTGTGTACTGGGTATTGTTTTCAGATGCTAACCCAAAAGGTCAGCGGTTCAACCCCAAAAGGTACTCCATGGGAGAATGAGGAGGCTTTCAGTCCTGGTGAAGATAAGTGTCTCAGAGATCCAAAAGGGCAGTTGTACTCCATCCTAACTTCACGATGCGAACGGACTCAATGGCAGTGACTTTGGACGTTGCTTTTCCTTGTCTGCCTGAGACTTCATGCTTGCTTAGCTGCATTCAACCAAGTCATTTCAGACTTCTCGTAGTTTGCTGTCATTCATTCAACACTGCCACTTGTTAGAACTAGAGAGTCTTTTCTTTGGGCGACAATACCAAAAGAACATGAAAGCAATAGATTCTCAAGAAGGGCATGTTGATACAGTTAATATTTTTTGTGTGAAGTGGGCCTAAGGAATATTTGTCTATGGCGCTTCCTCAACTTATTGCCATCGAGACAATTCCAACTTTGAGCTATCCTATAAAAGAGAAGGGAACTGCCCCTGTAGTTCTCTGAGATGATAACTCTTCATCTTTCTCCTGAAAAGTGGCTGGTGGCTTTGAACTGCTCACCTTGTGGTTAGTAGCCATAATTCTTAGAGCAAGCCTTCTCTTAAGGACCCCAGACCACTTAAGCATGGCTGTTGTTTTAAGAAGCTGTTTCTGAAAATTGAGGTTCTGGTAGTAAAATGATTATCTGAAATCCCTGAAATATCTGCTTAAATATGTTTAAGCCAGTGGTTCTTGACTTTCCTAATGCTGTGACCCTTTAATACAGTTCCTTATGTTGTGGTGACCGCCCCCCACCCCTCCCCCCCACACACACACTTTCCAACCATTTAGTTATTTCTTTGCCACTTCATAGCTGTAATTTTGCTATTGTTGTGAATCAGGTAAACCCTGTGAAAGAATTGTTCTACCCCCAAAGGGGTTGCAACACACAGGTTGGGAGTCACTGGTTTAACCATTCTCAGTGATGTTTCATGATTCTACCTGAAGGATTTGTAATTTTTATTGGAAATCTCTGTAATTAGTTCCTGAAATCAATCACTGTAAGCGTCTGCAAGTCAATAAAAGCTCATTCTTCACCTCTGTTCCATTTTCTTTGTTAATTCAATCAAAGAGTTCATGATCAAATGATTTTTTTAAAATATTGTTGCAGCTGTCCTTCCCTGGATGCTATCTATCTTTGTTAGACATTCTTTAGTCAGAGCCCTCAGTCCTCAGTTATATGTGCTTGTGTTTCCTTGTCTTCAAACGTACCTTTTTTACTTTTTTTCCTGAATAAATCCACTCAATATCCTTTGAAAATCTGGGGTTTTTTCCCCACAACAAAGCTAATGAGAGTTTCAGACCGCATAAAAGTAGTCAGATGGAGAAGAGAGGTCAGCCTGAGCAACCAAGTGCAGCTCAGTGACAGATATTGAAGAACAGAAGCTTTCTTCCCTGTATCTTGCCCTCATTCTTTGCTTGGCATTGGCAAATGAGAGTTCCAACTCAAAAACCCACTGCCATGAAGTTAATTCTCACTGAGAGCATCCCACCCTGTGGGACAGAGAGGTTTTCAGAGGCTGCAACTCTTTAGGAAAGCAGAGCTTCCTCTTTCTTCTACATGGAGCTGCCAGGTTCACACTGCTGCCCTGTGATTAGCACCCCAGTGGCTAGCTTACTTACCGCTAAATCTAATCACTGCCCTGCAGCCGATCCCTACACACACCAACCACGAAAGACACGGTAGAACTGTGCTTGTAGGTTTCTGACACTGTCCTTTTACAAGAGTAGAAATCCTTGTCTCTCTCCCATGGAGCTGCTGGTGCTTTCGAACCACTGACTTTGAGATTAGCATCCAAACACATAGCCACTATGGCACTCTGCCACCAGGGTTCCTAAATGAGAGATGGTGATTATAATAATAATGATAACATAGAGGTCAGTGTTTTAAACCGACCCAATACTCAGCAGGAGAAAGATGGGGCTGGCTGCTCCCATGTGGATTTATGGCCTCAGAAACTTGTATCCAGCTCTTTATTCTGTCCTATAGGTTTAGTCTGAGTTGAAATTTACAGCAATGGTTTGGGGTTCGGTGCATGGAGGATTCGTGATACAGTGTGTGGCACAAATGTCCAAATGCACCACAGCCAAGAAGTCAGTTGTTTGAACCCAGGTAGGGGTGCTTCAGAAGACAGGCTTGGTACTGTGCTTCTGCAGTGAACTGTGATTCCTTGTATCGACTCTTCCATTAGATTGTCTTTGTAACTCCCATCAAATGATTGGGTAGGAGTATGCTAATAAGGGGTCAACTGAATTCACTGCCATTGAGTTGATTCTGACTTGAAGTGACCCTATAATTAGCGTTTCTGAGATTGTGAAACTTTATGGGATTGGACAATGTCATCTTTCACCCACAAAGTAGCTGGTGGGCCTTGAACCACAAAGCTTAGGGCTAGCAGTCTATTGCCCATCTCTAATGAAATTTATTATTGTGCTACACTGGGATCTCTGGAGAAGAAAGAGCAGTGATATTTATATACATATTGAGACCAGTTTATATCAAGAAAATTGGTTCACAGAGTTATAAAATCATTTTCATTGGTTCATGTCTGTGTGTCACTTGTTAAACTGGAAACTCTTTCCTGACACATGTAGCTTTCCGGGGCTGGGAAGCTGGTCAGGAAGTTGGAAGATCACAAGCCTGGTGGGGTAGAGATGAATTGGTAGGGCAGATGACTGCTGAATGCATCCCAAATACGTTTGTGGGCCTGGGAAGCAGGGAAGCAAGAGGTTGAGTCACAGCAACCAGGAGAGAGACAGCGTTCTTTGCAACATCTCACTTTGTGGTATTGAATAGGCCGCCACCAGCCCCGAAAGAAACATCCTCAGGCTGTAAGATGAGTGAGAGGTTGCACTACATGCCTATTTTCTTATAGGGGTAGCCAAATTAACACAAGTCCTGTCGCATTCAGTTTTGCCATTGGAATGCATATAAGGAAAGCCATCAGGAAGAGATCATCTCACAACCACCAAGAATGAAGGACCACTAAATAGAATGAAGCACATCTGAGGATTCCGTCACCAAGAAGTAGAAGAGGAACTGTGGCAGCGTGAGATAGCAGTAGGCTTCCCAGACCACTGAAGAAGTGAAGCTAAATGCCTTTGAGCAAGAAGCTTAATAGGATGCCCTTTGGGCTAGGAGCTTTTTTTACACCTGCCTGAGCAGGCCTGAGGAGAGGCCAAACCTCAGAGAGACACGTGCCTTTCCAACATGACTGAAAAGAGGTTCTGTGGACACAGGCTCTGTGTTTTTAATGCTTTCTAACCCTGACTTCTTGTGACTCGATCACGTCCCTAATTAACCAGAAACTCGTGTCTGTGAGTTCTGCATGGCCATTGAACTGGATTGTAGAACCCGCGGAGAACTGCAGTGCTTTGGGAGCAACATTGGTATCAGAATATGGCAAAGGAAGTTGGAGGGAAGAGAGATACCTAACCCACCTTGTGGGAATTTGCCTTAGGCTGGTGCACTGTTGGATTCTCCTTACTTTTTTGTAGCAGGAGGAGGTCAGATATGGCCTTTGTAACACTTTTTCAGATTCTGAAAGGTCACAGTTTGAAAATCTGATGGAAAAAAATGGTTTTTTCCCTCTTTTTATTTATTTTTAAATCACTTTATTGGGGGCTTATACAATTTTTTTAAATAAATGTTTTTATTGGGGCCTCATACAATGCTTCTCACAGGCCATACATACATACATACATTGTGTCAAGCACATCTGTACACTTGCTCCCACCATCATTCTCAAAACATTTGCCTTCCACTTGAACCCTGGACATCAGCTCCTCAGTTTCCCCTCTTCTCTCTCCTTCCCACATGAATTATCATAATTATCATTACCCTTTATCATTTGTAAATTATTCTTATTTTGTCATCTTTCACTGCCCAACATCTCCTTTCTCCCACTCCTTCACTGTCCTTCCTCCAGACAGTAGGTTTTATGTAAATCCTTGTAATGGGCTCCCCCTTTCTATTCCACCTTCCCTCCACCTTCCCTGTATGTTTACTCTCACTACTGGTCCTGAGGGGTTTATCAGTCCTGGATTCCCTGTATTTCCAATTTCCATCTGTACCAGTGTACCTCTTCCAGTCTAGCTGAATTTGTAAAGTAGACTTGGGATCATATAGTTGGAGAGAGAAAGCATTTAAGAACTAGAGGAAAGTTGTTTGTGTCATGATTGCTTTACTGCGCCATGACTGGTTTATCTCCTCCCTGCAACCTCTTCATAAGGGGATGTCCAATTGCCCGCAAATGGACTTGGGTCCCCACTCTGCACTCCCACTCATTCACAAGGGTGCAAAAATTCTTTCTGCACACATGAAGTCATGATAAGTTGATGCTGAAGTAATTTCTAAAATCATTACCAAAGACATATTGACATCACATCTCAGAGTGATGAGCTCACATGGACAAGAACCTATACTCCCTTGAAAGGGCACTAACACTAAAGAAATGTTTGTCTTGGTGTCCTGAACCCAAGATATTTTTAGAGAAAGTAAAGTAGATTAGAAGTAAGGCTTTTAGAAATTAAAGACATTAGAATTTATGATAAAAAAGAATCAGTTACAGGGCTGGCATACTAGCATAAAGATTAAATAGTGGGATGGGTTTGGGGATTAAGTAATAGTTTTGCATATGTGTACAAGGGAGAATGTGTGTGTGTGTGTGTGAGAGAGAGAGAGAGGGAGAGAGAGGGAGAGAGAGAGAGAGAGAGAGAAATAGCAGAATGCTTACTAATGCAGACCTCTGGACTATGATGGGGAAGAAAATTACTCTTGCAATTGTAAATTGCCATGCCCTCACCTGAATACAAAGATACACCCGAAGCAGCTACTAGCCATCTAGAACAGACAAGATATATAAGAGAGGCAGGAGTATTGGGGATTATATCCAGAGATATAGTTTCATTTAAGTTTCAAATATCAAAATGAATAGCTATTTCAAAATGGTACCATGGTAATATTTTATCATTTCACTCTAGAAAGACACATATCTTTTTTTTTCCTTTTTGCATTTTGTGCCTCCAGTAAGTCTTTCCCAATCAGTAATAAGATCCAATGTATTTTGATTAATACTTTCTGAAGAATTGTCAGTATTAAAATAGCATTTGACAGGGGCTCAGCCCTGGTGGCGTAGTGGGACAGCGACCCACTGGGTTGGAGTTTCAAATCCAGCAGCAGCTCTCCAGGAGCAAGGCTAGGCCTTCTACTCCCACCAGAGGGCAGTGATGCCCAAATAAAACCAAAAAATTGCATTTGACTGTAGAAACCAAAAGGTAGCACCTGCTCCATTGGTCATCTGTCCTTGAGTTGTTTCTATGACTTCTGTACTGAGCAACTTTTTGTTTATTTTATTTTTTTAATTGGGGGCTTGTACAACTCTTATCACAGTTCATACATGTTTTGTATAATGTTCAAGCACATTTATACATTTGGTGTCATCTTCATTCTCAAAACATTTGCTTTCTACTTGAGCCCTTGGTATCGGCTCCTCATTTTTCCTTTCCCTCCATTCTCGCCCGTTCCTCATGAACCCTTGATAATTTATGAATTTTTATTAATTTGTCATATCTTATACTGTCCAATGTCTCCCTTCATCCACTTCTCTGTTGTCCATCTCCCAGAGAGGAGGTTATATGTAGATCTCTGTAATTAGTTCACCCTTTCTTACCCACCCTCCCAGTATCACTCCTGTTCTCACTGGTCCTGAATGGATCATCTGTCCTGGATTCCTTGTGTTTCCAGTTCTTATCTGTACCAGTGTACAACCTGTCATCTAGCCATATTTATAAGATAGAATCGTGATCAGGATAGTTGGGAGGAGGACTCATTTAAGAATTAGAGGAAAGTTGTATGTTTCATTGGTGCTATCCTGCACCCTGACTGGCTCTTCTCCTCCCCACAACCCTTCTGTAAGGGGATGTTCAGTTGCCTACAGATGGCCTTTGGGTCTTGACTCTACACCCGCCCTGCCCCCTCCCCATTCACAATGATAATAATTTTTGTTCTTTCATGCCTGAAACTTGATCCTATTGACATTTCATGATCACATACTCTGCTGTGCTTCTTCCCGTGTGGGCTTTGTTGCTTCTGAGCTAGATGACCACGTGTTTACCTTCAAGCCTTTAAGACCCCAGATGCTAGTGGGCACCATCTGCTTTTTTCACTGCATTTGCTTATGCACCTCCTTTGTCTATAGCAATCGTGTCTGGAAGGTGAGCATCAACTGGAACGTCAGTTTAACAGAACAAAGTAGTCTTACCTCGAGGGAGTACTTGAGTGGAGGCCTAATGTCCATCTGCTATATTAAAGCAAAACCTATAAATACATGCACATAGATGTAGTTCCCATCCTCATATATAAAATATATTTACATGTGTGCATGCCTTTATTTAGACCTATGTAAAGTGTGCTTTACCTCCTACTTTTTTCCTCTATTTCCTTTTACTTTCCTCTTGTCCCACTATTATGTTTCGCCTTCATTTGGGTTTTAGTAGTTCTTCTTGATTACATTACCCTTGATCAAACCCTACCAGGCCTCCTAAACTCTCTTCATCCCTAATTTTGGATTTCTTGTTGTTCCTTTGTCCCTGGGCTTGCAGACACCACCTCCTCTCTGCACCCCACCCCGCTATTTCCCCACCCCACCCCTGCAATGGTCAGACTAGTTGTTTTCTCCTTCAGATTTCTTATCCAGCCTATCTTACCTCGACAGAAATAGTAACATGCACAAAAACAAGGCAGAGCAAAACAAAGCAACAAAACAAAACAACAAAGAACCCAATGACACACCAAAAAAAAAAAAATAAAGCCTGTAAATAGTTCAAGGACTGTTCATTGTCCTTTAGGAGTATTTTCTGGTTGAGTCTGTTGGGTCCCAAAGTCTATTTTTGGTACTCCCTCAGGACTTGCTCTGCCCCCTTGCTGTTCTGTTGCACACCCTTATAACCCTTAGTGTTTTGGCTCGGCGTGGTGAGGTCAGATCGTACGCAATTCTCACACTGTGTCTCTAGTGTTGTCCCCTCTAGGGCTATGGGTCAGTGGGAGATGTCGTATCTCGTAGTGGGGATGACCATATGATCTTCTCTGTGGATTGGCTTCTCTGAGCAGGGAGATGGTCTTCAAGGCTTGGAGGGCCAGGATGTGCTCCACTCCCTCTTCTCCCCCTTCATTTGCTCCAGTGTGTTCCAATCAGACAGGTCCCTCTCTGAGCTGCAGCTTCAGTGCTGTCCTCTGAAGTAAATGCTTCTGGGGAGAGGAAGGACTGTCCATGTAGTTGGGATTGGGGCCAGGTGTTTAATAGTTTTAAATGTTTCATTAAGTTAAGATAATAGGTGTTTAAACATACTTTTTCCTTGATGGCCTTTTCTATATATGAGAATTTAAAAATAAGCATGTGGGCAGGTAAAATCTAGATTATATTTGTACTTTCAAGAAATTGATGTTTTGATAATTAAAAGTTTTTTCTCAAAACAAGCACAGGGGTATTTAAATAACAAAAGAGAGAACAAAAAATATAAATGTGTCTTCTCTAAGTGCAGTAGTATAAAAAGCAGAATCTTTCTGTTCCATCTAGGGTCAATCCATTAAGCATTTATATAAATAACCTACAAGATAGGGAAGCAATAAAATCATTGTTTCATGAGAAACAATGAAATCATGATTATCACAGGCTTAACAATGGAACTAAGGCCTGGGAAAACAAAGAATTTGTAATTCCCAAATATTTAGATAATGTTGTAAAATGAATCTCCATGAAGTTTAATAAATGTGTAATAATTACGAGGTACTTTCTTGGTTTAGATACTGTCCTTATACTAAACAATGAAGAAATAAGATTTCCTATTTTAAGTATGTGTGAATTTCACAATGACAGACAGTTCATGTTGTCATATCATCATTATGAAAATGATGACTATAATAGTGGACTTTAGAGTTTGCAAGTTATATGCAGATCCTTAAGGCAATTTAAGAGCGTAAGCCTGTGACTTAACCTTCGACAGCAAACCACAAAGCAGGCATTTTAACAGAAGCTCCAGAGAAAAATCATTTGGCTGTTGGCATATGGAATGATGTAACAGACTCAAGAATCCTATGTAGGGTCTGTCCTGTGAATCAAACTTGGCTTAATGGCAGTGGGCTTGCTATTTTGGTTTGGTATAAGACTCTTGGAAATGTGACGTTTTATACTCACTACCTATAATCCTCTTGAGAAAATAATATTAATAATGCAACAGCTAGTTCTATGGCACATGGTGACTAAACAAAATTATTAGAAATACAAATTTAAAATGTACTAGTCTCTTAAGAGGAACAAAGGAGGAGACCTTTTGGTTGAAATATGGAGGCAATTGGTGATCGTTGGGTCATGAACAGCAAAGCCCACAGTTCAAAATCATCAACTAGCTGGTGATAGAAAATTGGGGGGCGGGGGGGCAATAATCTTGTACAGAGTTATAGGATTGAAAACTCACAGGGGCAGTTCTGCCCTGTGTTCTCAGGTTACCATGAGTGGGCATTGACTCAATGGCAGTGTTTTTTTATTTTTACTGAAATAGAGGTAGTTAATTAACACTAAGTAGTCAGAAGATAACTGGAAGAAAAAGATAAAAGAAAAGAAAAAGATAAATAATACTCTATAAATATGAATGCAAGGTTTACCAATTCCTATATGAGAAGGGTTCAAAACACTTGTGGAAAATTTTAATTTTAATTCCATTTTTCAACATAATAAAAACCACATATGCAAAACCAATAGCTTGCATCTGACTAAACGGAGAGAAATTGAAATCATTTCCTCTTTAAATAAGCACTAGTTATGGTTGCCCTTTATCACTACCTTTAGTTAATATAGTTCTAGAAGTTTTAGCTAGAGTTGTAAGACATCAAAAGGAAATTAAAAGTATCCACATAGGCACAGAAGAAATAAAAATCTCTTTATTTACAGACAGCATAATGGTATAGAGAACCCCAAAGATGCATATAAACAATTGCTCAAACTAATTGAGAAATTTGGCATCATAACAGAAATCATTGGATACTTGTAGATTAAGGATGATGGTACCAAAAAGACATCAAAAGAATAATATCATTTAAAATAAGTACACAAAGGATAGATTATTTAGGAATACATATTACCAGATAAACAAAGAAAGCTTCACCATACTCCTTCAAGAAATGACAAGTAATGTACACAATGGAACAAGCTGTCATGTTCTTGGGCAGGAGTATTAAATATTGCAACTTTATCTATATTACCAAAATTATTTTTACAAATTCAATGGAATTCCCATCCACATCTCATCACAGGAGAGAGAAGAGATTTTCTACCTTGGTGAAGCATTACAGTCTCAGAAACTTGTGGGGGCAGTTCTACCCTTTCTGATATTGCCTCCATGAATAAGAATAGGCTCACTGACAGTGAGATTTTGTCTATATTTTGTGGTGTGTCTCCTTTCTTTCACTGTAATATGTTGTCTGTTTTGTTTGTTTTCCTTTTTCCTCACTCTCTCACTCTTTCCTCCATTTCATTCTGATGAAATTCTTTGCTCATGTGATACTTCTTATGTTCCCCCACACCCCTCAGATTTTCCCCCAGGGATTTTGCCAGTCAGTAATCACAGAGAATGTCATTTTTTATTACTGAACATGAAAATGGAGGAATTCACCACAGGTGTTAAATCATCTACCATCCCACTGTGAAGGCTCAGAAACCCAACAGAAGTGTGAGCTTTCTGGGGCATTTTGCAGAAGCACATGAAGAGAGACTGACTTGTAGAGTCAGGAAGCTACTTGTCAAGTTCTGAAGGTACCGCTTCGTTGGCTGACCCCAGAACCAAGTCACTGCTGGCACCATTGTGAAGTTAACAGTAAGACTGATAGGTGATCAGGAAGGTACCATTTCTATGTGATGGTTAGAGCAGAAGCAAGACAGGAAAACTGATCTCACCAATTTTCTACTGTTCAGATCTCATGATATAAGAGCATGCCAGTGATAGACTCTTAGGCATGTCCATATTCCCAGTTTGCAAGATTGTATGTGATCCGTGGTTTGGGCTTCCAATTCTGAAATAAATGAGACACACTAGCCTTGGTTCATTGCCTCTCCAACTATTCTACATGTCCACACATCCTACTGTCCTCACGTAAACTTTATATACAAAACAACAACAACAATAACAACTCACTACCATCAAGTCGAATATGACTCAGAGTGACCCTATAGGACAGACCAGAACTGGCCCTGTGAGCTTTTGAGACTATAATTGTTTATGGGAGTAGAACAAATTCTCTTTTAGCATACTTGTTTTAGTCTTGTTAGCCTCCCTTAGATTGAAAAAGGCTTGATGAAAACAGTCCTCCCAAGGGAATGTGCTGGGGTCATTCAATTGGAGGTAGAGCAGTCAGCTCAGAAGGTTTGGGAGACAGTATGGGGGGTGTTGGATTTAAAGGGTAATATCAGTAGACTGTCTCAAGGGACACATGACAATCAGGGAGTTTACTATGAAGGAAACTTAGGAACGTGGAAAACTACATTGGTGAGAAAAAGACCAGGAAAGTTGCATCAAGGAAATTTGTTGCCTCAGAGCAATGCACCTGCTCATTTTTCAAAAATAGCAAGGGTTTTCCTAGAACTTCATTGGGAACTGTTACACAATATCCACTCCACACTCCTGATCTCACTCTTTCAGATGAATTTTTCAATCAAAGCACATTGAAAACGAACACAGCTGGGTCTCTCAAGGATACTAAAACTGCCTTTGCAATGTTACGTAAATCAAAGAGTGTGAATGCTTTGGGGAAGGACTAGAGATGGAAACACTTTTCAAAGATTAGAAGCCTAGGTAGAGAATATATTGAAAAACAATTGCTTCCCATTTTATGTCTTTAATAAAGTTTTCTATAATTATGTAGCAATACTTTTTGACATACCCTCATAAAATTCAATGCTTTGGCTCTTAAAAGTCCACGTGTGTGCTACATACAAAGCACATTCCTACCATCACATTGTCCTACAAGTCTTAAATCACCTTCAAGTCTGATATTTAATTTAAATCATGATTTTCATCTAAATTTAATGTGAGTGGGACTTTAAATATACTGCTTCTTTGGGCAAAATTCTTCATCTGAAATCATGAAATCTAGAATACAAGCTGTCTGTTTCCAAAGTTAAATGGAAAAAATGGCTCAAGGCAGCTATTTACAGTAGCAATGGGAGAAATTTGGAAGTAAATAAGGCATAACAGGGACCAAGCAAGTCCAAACACCTACCAGAATAAATTTTATTAGTTCTCAAGGTTAAATAGTTTTCTTGTCTGAAACCATTGGAACAACCTTTCAGTCTGTTGGTCCTGAATTCTGGACTCTGTTGAAGACTCCACAGTCCTGGTTCTCTAGGATGGCAACTCTGTTCATTAGATTTTGAAAGACTCCATTCTCTTAGCTCATCTGAGTTTGGGTCAACTTCTGCCCTTTGAGTGTAGAACTCTGCACCCTCAACTTTGGGCAGTGAGTTCTCTCTGGCACCCTTTAGAACTGAGATGGCAAAAGATCCAAGTCTTTCAAAACTAGAAGACTGTAGCCCCACCCTGGAAATTTAGAAGGCTGTGAGCCTACTCTGAAAGAGAAGATCCTGCTTCCCCTGTTAGCTTTGTGTGTGTGTGTGTGTGTGTGTGTGTTATTTTCCTTATTTTTAAACTTCTTGTTGTAATTTAGGGTAAAGCCTATAGAGGAAATTTGTTTTCTATTGGACACAAATCTTATATTATGTTTCATATAATGTATTGCAATCTTTACGGTGCAACAGCATACTTCCCACTTCTTCTCTGTGTTTATCATTTTCATTTGTCTCTCTTTCCTCTCTGATCCTGCCTTCTGAATTTTATTCCTGAGATAATGTTGCTCTTTTGGTCTTGCCTTCCTGGTGTTACAGTTCACCTTATAGACTTATTTATAATGGAACTTTTAATTGAGCCACAGGGTGAGCCTCGTTCCAGGTTCAAAGGTTCCAACCCCCCCCCCCCCATATCCATCAGACCAGTGAAACGGTCTTTTCTATGATTATGAATTTTAATTTAATCCTTTTTTTCCTCTCACTTTATCCAGGGCATACTATTATGATTCCTCTCAGAACAGTTCAAAGTGGTAGTTGGGGACCAACTGGTTCTCCTGGTTTCAGGCTCATGGAGGCTTGGATTTAGGTGATCCATTAAGCCTTTTCATTAGCTGTTTCCTGGACCCTTTCATTTTTTTTACCCTTGTTTGTTTCAGTTAAGGAAACACCAACAGTTTCACCTTAGCTGACTAGTCACAAATGCTTGAGATCATAATCACTACTCACTTGTGTTAGACAGGATTCTCAAGAGAACTAACACCAGGATATATATATATATATATATATATATATATCAAGAAGGAATATAACAGCCAATTAGTGCACACAGTAGTACAGAGGGCTCAATTCACTTTCATGGGATAGTTAATATACTGAAAGTCTTTCAATTCATGTAGGCTACTGGGTCCAAAGTCAAGGAAGCAGACGGCAAAGTCTACCCTCAGGCAAGGCAGACAGAGCCTTTCTGCATGCAGCAGACAGCAGGGTGGGTCAAGCATTAGTCAGTAGCTCGGGGGGAGCTTATTGAAGCAGACCCTGTTGGGATCTGGAACTCAAGGGTGACAGGATCCACCAGCCTCAAGCTCAAGCAATGTCTTGGTGAAACAGGTCAAGATCTAGCAACATGATCCATGGATTGGCATGGCCCACAGGTAGTGCAGTGCACAGGTCAAGGCAGAGAACTAGCTAAAGCAACAGCACACAAGTCCGGTCACTAAAGGTGCTGTCTGTCTTTATTTATTTAGGACATCCCCCAATCAAGCTGCAACCTGATTAAACTCCTCCCACATGCTCCTATTGGCTTAGTTGGAACAATAAATCTATCACATCACCCAAGTAGGAAGTAGGAAATTGACTTTGGTGTCACCTGAGATTATGGATCTGAACCCCCTGATCCAGGAAGTCTTTCCCTTGAAGTTTTTCCTGTTTTCAAAGCTTTTCTCCCTGTATACTCTGGTATACGTATATTCACCATACAACTATATATTTCCTATGAAGTGGCAAGTGGGTTTGAACCTCTGGCCACATGGTAAGCAGTCCAACAGTTACATATAGAAGGTACTGTTCTTATCAGGTTTCACCTTATTATTTAACTTCACCTGTGAAAGAATTAGAAAATATCTATTTTAAAGGTCAAATCAATAACTACTTGGTATGAATTATTTGGCTCATAATGACCCTATGTTTATCAGAGTAGAAGTATACTCTGTAGAGTCTTCAATGGTTTATTTTTCAGATGTATCTTTCCCATTGAATGGGCAACCTTTCTTTTAGCAGGCAAACACATCAACTATTTGTAACACACGGATTCCAAATATTACTGAAAATAAGAAAAGTTTGCCTCATTGAAACTAGTTCACTCAATGCCATTTATCAACTAGTGCTCTTTTAAAACTCTACTCACAGTATTTAAAAACAAGGAAAATCTGGCATTAATATTCCATTCTACTGAAAAATAGATGAGATTGTACTCAATATCCCCTTCTCCTTAAAAACATTGTTTCATTTGTCAAGATTACTATCCTGTGCCTTTTTAATGTCTATATAATAAGGCATGCTATTAAATATGTAAAGAGGTTTGAAAGGAATACCATCTATGGGATCAAGTCATTCTTTTTGGGGGGGGCATCACTGCCCTCTGGTGGTGGGAGTAGAAGGCCCAACTTTTGCTCCTGTGGAGCTGGAATTGAACCTCCATCCCAGTGGGCTGCAGTCCCGCGCACAACCACTACGCCACTGGGGCTCAGCCCTCAAGTCATTCTTTATAATTCTAATCATTTTCAATTGATATAATAATTTCTCAGACAATTTTATCTTTCATTCAAATTTTAGTTCCCAATAATAATTGGGATTATCCAAGCTCCTTTAACATTTTTTCTTTATCTTATTTTTCTCTTTTCTTTTTCACCAACCATAGATAAATAGTTTTTGGCATAGAACAAGAGTTCTCAATACATTGATCATGATCTACTAGTTGATCACAAATGTAGTGTGGATAGATCGCATGGCATTAAAAAAAAAGATGTAAGCCTATCATCAATCTCGTCACTTATTGACATACAGCCCCGCCAATCAGATGCAATCTTAGGTGTCAAATGCAAGTGCAACAAAACTGACAAGCTAAGTTATTGGCAATTTTTGGACCTTGGTTTTATTTTCTCTTAAACGTAATAAAGGGTATTAAAGTGAGTGGGGGAGCTGGATCAAGTAAGAAGACAAAAACGTATCACTTTCATGTGGAATAAGAGATTTTGATACTAGAAGCTTACATTCAGCTGAAGTCCAGAGCGCATGAACAGTTCTGGAACTTACTCTGAGGGGGAAAGTACCCAACCATGAGAAAATACACTGCCACCTGTGCTGCATTATTGACTCTACTTATTTATTGAGTCTACTTTTCCCACAGAAAGATCAATAAGTCCAAGTATCATTCCACCATGACTGATGATCATGTGGAAGTGTGCTTCAGGCTGCCTGTCAGCAGCTACTGTCTGGACTGTGCTTCCTTGGCTCATTCCATTCAGTGCAAGTCATCAGAGTCAAGTCAGGTATGACAAAAATGTACATAGCTAACTGTGTTGTGTTGTGTAATGTGGGCTCACGCGGTCATGCAAGGTACATAAACATACATTGTACATGTAAAGAAATCTCGATGTGTTTATGAATAAATATAATAAATAAGTAAAAACAAATATGGTTTCTATTTTGGAGTTGGTAGATCATTTTGACTTGATCGTTTTATAAGTAGCTCACCTGATGAAAAATTGTGAGTACCCTGCCATAGAAATAGAGGTTTATGAAGGAATTACTTGTGACTCAAGTGAGTGGTTCATGCCCATTTTCAATCTGTAAGTCACTTCTCTGATCCCCTGGTTCCTCTTGGTTGTATTATAAAGACTACTACTATTGGTGAAAATTGCAACTTTAAGTGAGTTTCTAAAAAAAAAAGAGTTGTTTTCTGATTCTTTTATTCTGTCTTCCTATATGACATGCTATCTTGAGATTCATACTATGTTTTTTGCAATTGCTATTCTCATATTTTTCTCCTTTATGGTCTTCTCACCAAAGCATTCATGTCAACCTTAATCTGTGTTCTCATATGTCTCAGAGGGAGAAATAAGTGTATATTTTGGTAACTGATTTGTTTGTCTCATATTTTGTTATGATGTTCCATTTCTGGGATTTTTGTTTTGTTTTAGGTTAAATTCAAGCCTCACAGACACTTTGTTTCTCTTTATTTCCCCCACCCTTTTTTGAGGAAGAGAAAAGTTTTAAGTTATCAGAAAAATAAAAGAAGTTGAGATATTCATTTTCCCATAATATTCAATATTCAAATTTATAATATAAGAGAAATATTTTTTTCCATATAATATTTTCCATATAATATTTTCCATATAATTTTCCATATAATTTTCCATATAATATTCCATATAATATTCAAGATTTATATTTATAAATATCTTTTCTATGAAAGGCACTGATCATAAAAATTTATAAGGACTATATAGAAAGAATAGATAATTCTCTATCTTTCAAAACATAAATTCTGAGGTGGGAATGAGGAGACAGATCAATATTAATAAACAAAATGGTATAGGACATGTCTATCACCTTGGCTGTCTC
>PVJH01030309.1:0-24991 GCA_004026705.1 Nesogale talazaci
TTAAGATTGTGTTGAGTTAAAGGTTTGTTACTGCTAGGTTTCTGAGGGTGCAGCTACCTGAGGCCATGTTAAGGTATTTGGCTTTCTCCTCCACTGCATGCAGCGAGGCAGATTCCAGGTAAAGACTACTGACCCACATTCAAGGAAATGGAAACCTGTCAAAAGGAATTCTCAGGCATTTTTCTCTTCTTTCTTGGCCATTCCCTTTCTTCCATGTCCCTGAGAGCTGAGACTAAGTAAGTGTAGATTTTTACTGTCTTCTACTGTGGGACAGATTTAACTAGTCGGCCTACTGATCTGAATTCTGATCATGCCTAAGCCATTGTGGTATATTAAATCCAGATCCCTAAGAAGGAAAAACAAACAAACAAAATCCAAGAGCAGGATTACTTAGATCTATGAAAGGAATTCCATTACTTTCCCCACAATTTAAATCTTAAGTGGGCAGAAAGAATATAGCTTAGTCAGTATTTTCAGAAAAGGTGATGTACAAAAGGTGTATCTAAACATCTAGTCTAATGCATGTTTTCTTGGGCAAAATTCTGATTGCATAAAAATCACTAAAGCGGACACCAATGTTCACTGCAGCACTATTCACAATAACTGAAAGACTGAAACAATCTAAATGTCCGTCAACAGATAAGTGGATCGAAGATAAGTTTGTCTAAATGTGGTATAGACTAACAATGGAATATTCATCAGCCACAGAGAGAAATGAAGTCCTGATACATACCACCCACGAGGATGAGTTTTGAAAACATGCTGAGGAAAATACATGAAGTCACAAAAGGACAAATGCTGTATGATTTTACTTCATAATCCTGAGGGGTATGCTGGAGGAGGGAGGGCATCAAGGGAACTTCATATCAAAGGAGTTCAAGAAGAAAGTAAATGTTTTGAAACTGATTGTGGCAGCAATTGAACAATACTGCTTGATGTGATTGAACTATGGAATGTTATATCTGCAAGAGTTACCAATAAAAGGATTATATATATGTTATGCATGTATATATTTAGCAACTTAAGACTATTAGTGTTTACCAGGGATGGTTTTGGTTAACTGAATGTTAACAGTAGGAGAACTAAGGAAGACAGTGATAGGTGTTATGCAACATGAGAGATGTAATCAATGGCATTGGACCATCCATGAAGAAACGAATTAGTGAACATTTTGTTACGCATATTTGCTATGTATACAATTAAAGAAAAACCTAGATGGGACCAATGCACAAGCCAAGAGTGTTAGCTATGACTTATCAAATCCAAAATGCAACCAAACAAAGAAAAACAAATCAACCAAAAGCTTGTTCAAGATCAAACAAGAGGCTGAGTAGCAATAGTTCTTAAGTAAAGTTCTATTATAATTAAAACAGAACTATCTCAAATGAGAAGCTGATACCAAGGGTTCAAGTAGAAAGAAAATGTTTTGAGACTGATGATGAAACAAAATGCACAAATGTGCTTGACACAGTGGATGTCTGTATGGATTGTGATAGGAGTTGTGGGAGCCCCAAATAAATGATTTTAAAAAGAAAAAAAAAACCCTCCTCCCCTCCCCCCATCTCACTACTATCCTTTGGGCTTTTCTCACCGATTCAGATAAATTTCTCAGGCTCCTCAAGAATAGAAATAAAAGGAAAGACACAGCATTTAATAAAAGGTTCTAATTTTGTCAGATTTAAGCTACTGAAACAGAATCATAGACTTGGAAGGATTATTGGAAATCATTCAAAGAGGCAGTTTGCAACTGTGATGGGCCCAGGTATATTAACGATCTAGATTTGGCCTGGGCACATAGGAAAGTATTACAAACGAGGTGCAACAGCTGCTAATATATCAGTAGAACTCTCTCATGTTCCAGACTATGTAAATAATTAAGCTACATATTCTGTTTTAATAGTTTTAATATTCAGAGGCCACATCTTCCTACAAATAATAATATGCATATTTTTGACTAGCCTCATCACTTCAAGGAATTAAAATGCTTTTAAATATGTATAATTTCTTTACGTCACCAGTGTAGGAAATGAAGGGCCATGTAACAAACAAGCAACAAAACCCCTGAGATTTAACCTTCCAGACATAGGAAGAAAGACTTTTAGGAAGAAAAATGTAAGTTTTATATGGAATTAATGACAAAATTTTTTATGGAGTTAATATACAGTGTTTTTTTGATACAGTATTGACAAGTCACTTTTCTCTTAAATGATATAGAAAACATCTTCCTATAACTTCCTCAATCCCTCCCCAAAAAACCCACACCAGGCATACATGTTAACAGTGCAATCTCTCAAATGTATATATGGTAGTCTAAAATGACTGAAGTAGATAAAATTATTTTTTAAACCAATGACCCATTCTCATTTTCTTAAATTATCTAGAATAATGAGTGAATATCTAGAGAACAGAATTAAAGACATTTCTTCCCTGATGAGTAAATGTTTTCTAAACATTTCCATATTAACTTAGTAAAATTTTTCAAAATGTACCTCCATCAAGAGTAAGTTTTGATCGCCATTCAACAGGTAGGAATTCAACATGTGTTGCATGATTGAAAAAATGCTTTTCTTCTATCTTTCTGGCAGCCTCTCTCATCCTAAAAAAGACCCCCAAACCCAACAAAACATTTTCAGAGTAATTTAGAATATCAATGGATAGAGTATTAAATCTCTTTAATCATAAAATTTCCATTTGCTTACAACATTCTCCCTTGTCCAATTATAGTTCAATTACTGCTATACTAAGTAACATAGGTTTGCAACTTGTAATTGGCAACATTAGAATACATTTATTACTATGCTATTTTCCTAGATTTGCCATAATAGGAATTTCAAGCTTTCACATTATGTGTTCTCCTCAGTTTAGTCATGGCGGAGGAGAGAAAACAGTAATGGATATGAATTTATCAAATGTGAGTGTAAGCAGACTAGGAAAAATTACAGGTCGGTGTCCCACTAGCAACCCAGTCTCCCTCCTAGAAAACGGCAGCAGTGTGCCTGTGGCATAGTAACCAAATCTCCGGCTGGCAGAGCCAGGGACAGTGCTGCCGAGCTCAAAGACGGTGGCAAAGCGCCCTACTCCCTGCTCCACAGCCACGGCGAGAATCTCATCTCTGGGTTACTGTGTCTCTTTGAGTCTCTCATCCCCAGGCTTGGACTTAGAATTTTTCCTGTTCTGGTACAACACATTGTACAGAATTGTGTTTATTCTGATTTCATTGTACTGGCCATGGCTGAACTGGCCTGCAACCCGATATAAACATGTGCATAGATTTGTGGTTACCAACAACCCAACCACAAGATACAGAATAGTTCCATCAGCAACACCACCCACCCTCTGCCTCATCAAAGTGCTTCATACTCTCCCCTTACAGTAATATCTTCCTCTATACTATACTATTCTAGGCAGCATATCATTTCTTGTGTAAGTATAATTAACTACTGTTAAGTACCAGGCTACACATACACCTCTAGTTCCAGAAGCTTTTTTAAAAAATGAAAATAACTTACTATTTTCTGTTAATGGCCTTGGCAGCATAGTGGGTCATGTGTTGGGCTGTAGTTCAAATACATTAAGGAAGGAAAGACAAGGCTTTCTGTTCTCATAAAGATTTTCAGCTTTGGAAACCCAAAAGGCCAATTCTACTGTGTCCAATAGAAATCACTATGAATCAGAATTGATGTAATGGCAGTGTTAGAGTTGAAGTAGCTTAAAGAGTTTAAAGACTGCAAATCTAGACTCTTGTAGCACTGAAATTCAGGTGGGCTACAGACTGGAAGAGATAGATTTGATTGTTTTATATCATTCTAGTTAAAGTTGTCTCCACTTGGTAAAATCTTTATCAGGAATTATAGTATATAAAGAACTTCCTCACTGCTTTTCACAACTTCATAATACTCAACCAGAGTACTTATGTTTATTTGACAACATGCCATCAGTTGGAATTAATGGTGTTCCACTAAGGTTAAAATCCAATGTGGTGTTATTATAGATATGTTGAGGGCACAGATCATTATATCTGTGGTGAAGTGAAAATTTCAGCTTAAATATAATTCTTCTATCCATGTCTTTGTGACTTCTATCAAAAGATTGGTTGGGATCATGCTTACAGGGTGTGTGATGAGTTGGTTTTGCCATGCTCATCGAGAAAGAGCGCCCCCAGCAGTGTAAGTGTGAGACCTCTGCCCAAAGTGGTAGAGGCAACAAAGGCTGCCCCCCAGGCTGAAACCATGAGGTAGAGCAGAGATTGGCACTGGGCTGGTCTGGAGTTGGATTCTACTTCTCCCTACTGAAGCCAGAGGAAGTCAGTCATGGCCCCCATGCCATTTCCTCAGTATCATATAGTATGAGGGCTAAAGGAATACATTTATAGTAGAAAAACAGATAAAGAAACTCTGGTACAAATATACAATGGAATACTATGCATCCATAAAAAAGTGATGAAAGCATGAAACACCACATGACATGGAAGGACTTGGAAACCATTATGCTGACTGGAGTTAAGTCAATCAAAAAGGATAAGTATTGTATAAGTCCACTACTATAAAAAGACACACCAATTAAACAAATATTGTGAACCAACTCCTGAACAAAAGGAGAAAAGGCTATCTACTAGGCATATATCACCTTCCTTTTGGGCACTACACAGAGCCAACACGACGGAGGAGAGCCCACAATGCTTAGAGTCACTCCTTCAAGAAGGGGGAGTTGGGGAATAACCATCAATTTGAGGGAACACAAAACTGAAACAAGCTTGGGGCAAATCAATGGGCTCCCCACAGGAATGGAAGTAGAAGATGCTTTCCAGAAATTCAAGTGAAGACCAGGATAGGGGACATCTACACTGGGGACGAGATGCTGATAGTTCTCTTGGTGAGTATGGTAGGTGACTGGGGAGAACTAACCACATAGCAGGAAGAGATGCTAAACAATGAACTAGGAGAACAATAGGCCAGGTTTTAAGATCCTGGGTAGACACTACAAATATGTTTCTATCCAACCTTCGGTGACCCACATCATTGCCATGTGATGATCTTGGAAGGTGCTCTTGCAGGTAGCATGGCATAATGCAGGGGTTTCACCAGAAGGACTTAACACAGAGGCTCCACTGCATGAACTGAGCCCTGCCTCGAAGTTGCCTGCAGCCTTTGACTGAGAACTTGGGTACTTGGATAGGAGAGGAAGCAGAGAAGATGTGGAAGTGGCGGTCATTGGACGTTGGTGTGTGGGTGTGGGTGATCCCCGCTTTGGAGTGTATCCAAATGAAATGGGACCCAGGCTCACATTCATGTAGTTTCTCAATGCCCACCTTGCAGTGACATGATAGGTTCTGATCTGTTGAGCAGAGATCTACACTTGGAAGAATTGATCCAGGAAGGTTCTCCCTGGCAAGAATCCCCACACTTTGGGTCAACAGAACCCAAATGAATGAGAGAGAGGACTGTGTAGGACAAAAACTTGTGGGACGTGGCTCAAGGGGGAACTATGCTTGCATAGATTCCTCATACTGACAGTGTTCGGAGTGCTGGGTCCTTGGGAAAATTGATGATGATAATCGTGCAACTGATGTATACCCCAGGGGGGGTGACTAACAGTGTACTTCTTTGTTTATATTGGGTTTTGCTTTCCTGCTTGTAGTTTGGTTTTTGCCTTTTCTTTCTGGGTGTGTGCTTGGTTTGTTTGGTTGCTGGTTGGCTGATGTCTGCTACTGAGGTAGTTGGCCTTACAGGGTTTTGATTTTGTCACATTGTGACCACCAAAGTAAAGCCGAGAAGTGTAAAGCTCATGGACAAGAAGATGGGAGTCTGGGATCCTACTTAGTGCCAGTCCCGATTCATGAACCCTTCTCGATACTTACCTTCATGAAATGATCCCTGAAGATAAGGGTGCTATAGCAAAGTGTAGGGAAGAAAGCAGATGGTGATTTGTTATCAACTGGAATAGTGTCTGGGATGTTGGAGGCTTGTATTCAAACAAGCAGCCCTCGAGGCGAGGAATCGACTAAATCCACACAGAAGCAGCACACCAAGTTGTGTGATCCAGATGATAATTACAACATTTGAATATGTTGAAGAGAAACGTTTCAGAGCTAAAATTATGAACACCCAATTTGTCGAAAGCTATGGAGCCCAAAAGTCATCTGCTGAGCATCTAGTTAGACTGAACTGTAGAGAACAGAGCTGCTCGAGCCACAGGCAAGAGTCTCGAACAGCTTTAGCAGCAGGCAGAGCCCACCGTCATCTTGATTATGCTGGATCAAACTCAATACTCGGCCAGTTGACCTCCCTCTACACTCATCCTGAATCTGTTCTGGGGGCCAATATCTCTTTCTTGTTCCATGACAGAAATGTCTTCCTTGGCTTTTTGATTATTGTTGGGGATTTTTTCTTCTTACTCAATATTTAAATTTCTTTTTTTTTCATTTCTGTCTTTATACTATTATTTTATTCTTATAATCCCAGTCTGCTTTTGTATTTTACAAAATGTGAATGCGTAATGATGATAACTGATACAAGGGTTTATAGGAGATCCAGGGGTGGGGTTGGGTAGGAATGGGGATTTCTGGAGTAATTACTGAATGCAGGAGTGGATAGGGAGTACCAGAACTGACTGTGACTGCACAATGCATTTTAAAGGAGATCCAACCATAGAGGATGGGGGCAGGAAATGCTCTAAAATTGACTGGGGATTTTTGTACAATTCTCCTTGATATGATTGAATAATTGAACTATTGAATTGCATGATATATAAATTATGTGCCAATAAAACTGTTGGGGAAAAAAAGATATATATTTATTTGAAGCCTCAGAGCTAGATAAATTTTGCTTCTCACCTGCAACTGGTTTGTTCTTATCACATCATAAACCTGTAATTGATCAGAATTTTCTTTATGTTGGCTGCAAGTCCTAAAGAAATCTGTGGAAATCTTACTATCCTAATACTTTCTTTTAAAAGAATCAATTACATTTCTGTAAAACACAATCACACAAAACAATGATCCTGTAGTTTTTAGAATCCTAATGAGTACAATAAATCAATGAGTCAATAATCTTTCTGACATGTGTTGTTAATCTATTCATGGTTCAATTTCTTCTGGGACAATTAATTGAGCAGTTTAAGCTGCTAACTGATAATTTAAATAATTTTTAGCTTTTTCAGGGGCATGCAACTTTGTAGTTTCCACAGTTTCTGCAGTTTAGAGAATAAAATATGAACTCAAAACTACTTTTTCCTGTTCTAAGCTTTAGTTCAATATAAATTAATTTAATATACTAAGCTTAAAAATGACTTCTTAATCCCCTTTCTAACTACGGGGGTGGGGGAAACCAAACAAATAATAAAAATTTCCATAGAATTACTCTTAAAATTTGATCCTGAAAATTGATTTGTAACTAAGGATTGATATACTGGCTGGCATTACGGAAACATGTGGTAGAACAAGTAAACTCTGCTACTATCTGCTTTATTCTGGACTAACGTTTGGATTTTAGGCCAGATATGGAATGTATTCATCAAATAACTCACATAGCTGTATTTTTGATAATTCTTCCTTGGTCCATTTTCTGTCCAATGCCATGCACAACAAATACAATATGGCTAGTCTGTGATGGCTTGTCTTCTAATGTAGCTTCTTCTACGTAACCTCTATGAAGTCTGGTCCCACTACTCGATGCTGTGGAAAAATTATGGTTCTATGTTTACTATTTTACTTTGATAAATACTATCATTTGCACAATATGCTGAAAGAAAAAAACAAAAGGAATTTGAAGAAAAAATTTCATTGGGAAGGAAAGGGGAATAAAGTTTATAAAATGGGACTGAGCCCTGGTGGTCCAATGGTTGTGTGCGGGACTGCAGCCCACAGCGTTGGTGGTTCAAATCCAGCAGCAGCTCTCCAGGAGCAAGGCTGGGCCTCCTACTCCCACCAGGGTGGTGATGCCACCAAAAAAAAAAAAAAGTTTATAAAATGATGTTTATTTTTTGGCTCTGACATAAACCGCTGATCTGGACAAATACACCAAAGCCAGAATTCAAAGAAAAAAAGACATGGAAGGATGGATTAACTGAATACATAAATTAAAAAAAAAATCTACATAAAAACTATGAACCAATGATTAAAAAAGATGAATGGCAAACTGGAATTTTCTTGCAAAACATGCATGCAATAATGTAATCGATTACATATTCAAAGAGAACATATTAATAAAAAAGTAAAAATATAAACTTTTAATCAGCAAAGTGAACTAAAGGTAAAAGCAGATCATTCACAAGATAAAAAAACCAGCACATTAATAAGCAAGTAAGATATCCAAACACATTTGTTATCAAAGGAATTAAACTGAATAGTAATGAATTTTATCAGATATAATAAAAATGAAAAAAAAATTGATAATGTTCCCATATCTTCTCCAGGTGCCATCCTCTTCTTTTTTTACCCAAAATTCTTTATAGAGTTGTCTATTCTAGCTGCTTATATTTCCTTACCCTCTAGTTAACACTTACCCCAATCCGATCTATTTGACTTTTACTGTATTAGTCCATTTTAAGTCATCGATGACCTCTAAATCTGCTGGGAAACTTTCACTCCCTCATTCTTGACCCTATGCATCATTTGGCATGCTTTGTTTTACATCATTGCTTCAAATTGACTACTTTCCTGCTTTTAGAAATATGCAAGTTATTTCTTAGTCATGTCAGATCATTCTGAATCTTATTCATGGATGAAGCCATATCAACTCTATCATCTTAAGAGGAAGCTTTATTTAACAGGGTAGTTATTGCAAGTAACTTCAATATACTAAAATATATTAAAAACAGAATTTGTAGTCTATTTTGGAAGTCTAACAGTCAAATTCCTAAGTTTTTCACAAACTATAATAATATATAATTACCTTTAGAAAACCCCAGCTTTTGAGTAACAGTTCTTGCAATTTTAGATGTTGTCGCATCACTATAAAGATATACTTCATCAACACTGTGCCAATCTACATGGTTTCGACTCAATTTGAAGCTATGAATAGCTGTTAAAAAAAGGAAAAATGAATTTCAAGATTTCCAAGACAAACTTCCTTTGCTAAACATATTGAAACATCTGGAAAATTCTGCTTATCTCAAAAAAAAAAAAAAAAGACTTAGTGAAAAAAAGTTACCTTTAGGCTGGGAAGAGAATAATTTAAATTTTAAGACACTGTGGGGATGGATATGAAGGCCAATAATTAATGGGTTTTGCTCATCACAGCAGACTTTAAGTGATGAGAAATCAAAGAACAATTTTTTTCCCTACCGTAATGTTCATATCAGTATGATTATTTCTGTAACTGAAGTTGGGGGTTACCTTCTGAAAATGAGCTCTCAAAAAGAATCAAACTTAATTACTTAGTAATATATAAAGTCCTTGAGGGCAGGGGCTATGTCTTAATCATTTTGCTATTTCCACCTAGCACAGTGCCTGTCAAGCAGCATGCAAAACTAAAACCTCCTGGTATCAAGTTGATTCCAACTCATAGTGACCCTTTGGAGATCAAGAAGCCTCCTCTTTCTCCATGGAGCAGTTGGTGGGTTTGAACTGTTGACCTTGTTAGTAGCAGTCTAATGTATACAATAATCCTTGCAGAAGCAATGGTTTGAGAAAACTGCTACCCATCAGCAAATCATTTGCTTGTTTTTGTATTCTTAAATCTTTTGACTTTTCCTCTAATATTCTGGTACATACACGTAAGAAAAAGTCACAGGCTCATCTTAGAAAACTAGGTACCTTCAAATCAATGCTTTATTTCCTTAAAATTCTCTTAAGGCTATTACTATCCTTCCCCCATTTTATATACTGGATACAAGGAAAATGATCTTTTAATTAAAAAATAAAATAAGGAATGTGAGTGCATGTAGAGAATAAAGCTGGGAAGGACACAGTTTCCCTTAACTGTTACTTGTGTTGCTACAAGAGATGATTTGATGGGGGAAGCAGATTTGATGGAGGGGTCGATGGATACTTTCATATTTTATAAGCAAGCATATTATTCTGTATAGTAGGACTTTAAAAAATAAAGTAATGTACAAGCCCTCTTATAAAAACACACAAAGGGATAAAAAGATGTTTCACAAAGCTAGTTACTGTCAGAAACACATACTCCAGTCGGTGGGGTCACAAGGGGGTTATGAACCATACCTGGCAATACTGTCAGAGAGGGTGACATCACAATGACTGTCCATAAAATGTTACGCAACCTTTCTGTAGAAATTTGTTATTTTTATAAAAATAGCTATGTAGATAATTATAACAATAAACATTTTGAGTAAGCATAGTTTAGATACATCCATATACCTACAAAGCTAAAACTCTAAGCAAACTTACTTTTTAATCTTCTAATGCACTGTCCCTATTATCTAATTACAATGGTCTTTCAAATCACTTGTTTTTTTCGGTGTGCACCATAAGCACTGGGAAGGGGGGTGTTTTGTTGCAGCTTGTGTGTTAGTCACCATACCATGGTGATTTGTGAACCTATCTCAGCACCTTTTTTTGATAAAGCAAAAGGAGCCCTGGTGGTATATTGGATTACACTTTGGGTTGATAACCCCATGATCAGAAGTTTGAACCCGCCTGCGAGCGAAGGATGAGGCTTTCGGATCTTGTAAAGATTTATAGCCTCAGAACCCAGAAGCAGTTCTATTCTGCCGCCCAGGCTCACTGTGGGTCAAACAGGAACCTGGTGAGACAGTGAGTCACACCCTGCATGGGAAAGCAAGGCCAGTACTTGGAAACAGCCAGCCGCTCCCGTAGAAGGATGAGGCTTCCTCCTTCAGGAAAGAGTTACAGAACTGGAAACTGAGGGGCTGTTCTGTTCAACAGGTTGCAATGAGTTGAAGTCAGAACGGATTCAAAGGCAATGAGCTTGGTTTTGTAAAGGAGAAAAATGAAATCAAGGCTTCTGCTTAGTTACTCAAATAATGTTATAACTAATGTTATATTTCAATGGAGAACAAATGATTTTACAAAATAATTTCTAGTATTCATATAACCCAAGAAATATTTAAGCAATTAATAACTTTGTTATATGCTAATCTATGATCAAAGTTGACAGTAAACATTACTACAAATTTTGTATGCTCTGATATGGGAAGAGGTCTATGGGGATGGGGATGATACCACTAAACCAGCACAACGGATGACAGAAAATCCTAGTGACATCATTGACCTAGCCTAACGTCTCTAATGTGAAGAATCAATTTCCCTCTAGAAAATTAAAAAATGGGTTAAAATAACCTTAAGATAAATACTAAAAAGGATATTGCTTGAGACCCCAAATATGTTGATAACAGAACACTGACTAGCAATATACTAGTTATATAACAAAAACAATTTATAAAATATAAATGCATATTTTTCTTTCTTATCAGGGTACATTATAAACACTGAACTTAAGGCCAATAATATAACAAACAGTCACAATAGCTTCAAGAAAACAATGCACAAACTCAGCTTTATAAAAATAAAAGAACTTTTCAGATTTTGAATATTTTACATGTTTAAAATTATTTTATTTATCTAATTCCATGTCTGATCCAAGGTAGTTTTTTAATTTGATATCAATGTTTCTAAACCATATTTTGGTTAAAAGAGTTTTGAGCAAGATATATTTAATTGTTGCTGAAATACCTTTAGTTTTTACTGAAACTACAAGAGCAAGACAGAGAGGAGTCCATCCTCCTTAAATCACCCACTACAATCTATATGCTTTAAGGTACAATGTCTTAACATTGGTGGGCATCTTATTGTTGGACTACACAGAAGTTTACTAATGTTTTATACAGTAAAAGTTAATACTAAGTAAAATAGCATAATGAGCACATTTTAAAATAAGCAATTTCTATGGCTTTAAATACAGTCTTTCAATACATTTGATAACAAAATAACTGAATGCTACAAGCTAGAATTACAACTACACGGACAACTAAAACTACAATTACTGTACCTTGGGAACGCTTTCTTTTAAGACCTGTCGCATCTGCACTCTCCTTATATCCTCTCCATTTGAACAGAGAAGGGAAGGGAGGGAGGTGGTAGACAACTAAGAGAGCAAAAACACTGAGCTTCAAAGTAAATTTTAAATGAGGTTTGCCCTTTTGTGGCAGCATTTACTTAAAAAATGAGTTATATTTGATAAACATTATTCAAATTACTTTATATAATTTCTAATGTAAAACCAGTAGGCATAACATTAGTAATGTTTATCAAATACATGTTCAACTTTTGCTAAAAGAAAAAAAGGCAAATGATACCTAAATTTATCAGTTAAAAGATAACTATGTGATTAGCACAGTTAATGTCTTTGGACAGAAAAAAAAACAAACATTACAGTTTTGAGCGCTTACGGATGAGCCCTGTCTTTACAATAATCAGGATTTTTTTTGACTACAACATAGTCAACATCTGATGGACTAATCAAGAATGCAATAAACACCATTTTAAATATCTAGTACAGCTTTCATGAGACCACAGTACAGTAAATGCTTTCTATAACTGCAGTATAATGAAGTCTTTTCCACAGAAATTTTATTTTGACTGTCCTAGTTGTTTTAAAAAAAACTCTACAGGGGCTAAGCCTCGGTGGCGTAGTGGTTGTGCACGGGACTGCGGCCCATTGGGATGGAGGTTCAATTTCAGTAGTGGGGCTGGGCCTCCTCCTCCCACCACCGGAGAGCAGTGATGCCCCCCCCCCCCAAAAAAAAAAAACAACTCTACAAATGAAATTTTAACTAAAAACCTCAAAATTGGAAGCTCTACTATTAACTATAGATTTCTTAATAATAAAATAATGAAATAAAGGTCATTAGTTCAAATGTATGCTGCATCATCCTTTAAGCAGCAAATAAATAACATAAAGTCAGGCATATACTTGATATTTGGCAAATCAATAGATAACCTTAAAGTCAACATTGTACTTGACAAATTTCTGCTATTTATACATTAAGAAACTTCTTTACAATTTTAAGAGCTACTTAAAATTTTACATGAAGTTGAGCCTTACAATCCAATGTCCTAATGTACCATAAAAGTCTTTTTTTTTTTTTAGGGGGTGGGGAGGCATCACTGCCCTCAGGTGGTGGGAGTAGGAGGCCCAGCCTTTGCTCCGTGGAGCTGGAATCGAACCTCCATTCCAGCGGGCCGCAGTCCCGCACACAACCACTGCACCACCAGGGCTCAGCCCATAAAAGTCTTATAATTTAGTTAAAACTCATTCAGATAAATTTGATTTTCATTCTCACTCCCTTCCATATGAATGTGACATTCAAAGCTTAAATACTGCTCAATACGAAAAGCGCTCTCTCATATATACAACATAAGAATAAAAAAATCTTTTGTATATTCAGATGAATTATATGCAAAGATTTATATAATAAGGGAAATTGAAAATGCTTATAATGCATTTTAAAATAACTACATCTACATGTAATTAAAGCAGCTATAGGATTGTATGACTAAAAGCTGAGTTTTTACATCAGGATTTTAAAAATATCTCAGTGCTATAGAGAGGTGGGAAATAACTGAAGCAATTCACTTCACTGAAAATGTTTCTTCTTTCATGTGCCTTCTGGTTCGTTACTGAGAATTAAATGTACCATTTAAATTATTAGGAAACATTTAAACAAAAATAATAAAAATCATCAGGAAAAAAGCTGCTAATGTATCAAAGTAGATCAAATTGGCATCAACTTGAAATTTTACTACATAAAGGTTCAAAAACTCAATTTTTGTATATCTAGTACCAAAACTAACATGGATTGATTCCATGCTTTCTTAAAAAAAAAAAAAAAAAAGAAGCACTAATGGAAAACATAAGGACCAAGGACCACATTTTAAAATTATGCATGTATTTTCAGCAAGTTAGTCAAGTTTCAAATATGAAAGGCTTTCCTTTCTTTAAAGAATAGTATGATTTAAGGATTAAAAAAAGATAAACACGGAATAGACTAAAAACAAAGAGATGTCTATCTAACATTACTACAAAATTAAATAGAAATGGTTCTCTATTGACTTTAGAGCTTTACCTTTCATTTTCATATGAAAGTTATTTAATCTACTTGTTATACATTCTTCAGGACAGAAGACTAAAACAAGGAATTCGCACATCAAACCAGAGTATTACGGGTACTCCCATAACTAAAGTAGACTAAAAAAAGTGTTGTCTACCTCTAATTCAAATGGGGAACCCTGCTAAAGGATATTTAAGTGCCAGAAAGCAGGATCTGTTTTCTTTCTGAGTTTTAGTAAGAAATTCTTAAATAGTTTTAGCTACCCCCCCAAAAAAAATAAACTCCCCAAGAAATGAAACTCATGCTACCGAGTCAATGCCAACTCAACAGTCTGCATAGGACAGGGTAAAAATGCCCCTGAGCGTTTCAGAGGCTGTAACTCTTTCCTGGACTTGAAAGCCCCATCTCTCTCTCATGGGAGCCGCAGGTAAGGTTTGGAACTGCTCACCTTATGTATCTCAACCCAACTCGTAACACTATGTCACCAGGGCTCCTTAGTGTTAGTAAAAAAAAAAAGTACACATAAATCCCAAATATCCTCAAAATGTGAATTTGTCAAATACTATTTATCAAGATTCTTTCTTGTTTATTAAAATCTTATAATGCAATGGAAAAGATTAAAAGTACCAAAAAATAGTATTGCCAAAAAATTTTCTAACTAATTCACATTTTTTCCATAGAATTCTGAAAGTAGGGAAATAGCAAGAGCAGGAGATTGCCGATTATATACAAATAAATCATTGGACTAGAAAAATTCTATTTCTAAATGGTGGCTGGCAACCGGGACAACGCAGCCATCAAGGGAAAGAAGGTTTGTGTATCCTACATGGGCAAATCTGAACAAAATACAACTCCTGTAAATCCCTCTTGGATCTCAGAGAGATTCAGTTGAATAAATTGATACAACTTTAATCGTAACTAAATTCTAGAAGATACAATCTCTAGAGAGACATAGGGAACAGCACACAAACTAAAGGTTAAATTGCTAAATTTATACACAAATCCTTATATATCAACCAACAGTTGGGTTGTCATCTCTCAAATTAGTTTGAACAGTAAAAGTTTCATCTTTTGATTTTCAACCTATTATTTTATATTTATAGTATGACTCTTATAGATAGCACATACAAGTTATATACCTTTAAGTCTTAAAATCTTAGGAAATCTGTCAATCTGTTATATAAGTGAGCGTTTCCTGCAGTTATATTTACTATAATTATTGACATAGTTAGATTTAGGTCAGCATTTCTCCATTTCTTCCTCCTTGTCTTAACTGCTGCTCGTCTGTTTTCCCCTTCCCATCTACTTATTTCACAAAATTATGTAGCACAGTATTGTTTGCATATGGGAGCATTAAAAACCTTCTGCCGATATGAAGAGTAAAGGCTTTATTGTATATGTCTGAAGATTTAGTTGGAAAAAGTATTTCCACCCTCAGACCAATAAAATGTAAAATTTCAGAAAAGTAGTATGTGAAACTATCAAACTACACAGTATTTCCATTTTTACATATGAGATAAGTGGGAAAATACTGCTACAAAAACAGAGAAACTTTTATTAAATAAAATGATCCGTGTGAAGCTCTCATTTCATGACATGAGTTCTCGCTAGGCTGATATACTTCTCAAGGCAGCATTTCTATCTGGAACCATACCCAAGGGATATTCCTTTCTATTTACATGTCAAAATGGCAGCTTTGGCCTTCTGAGGGGACTCAAACTGTGTTCCTTTTAAATGCACTTTAGAATTGGAGAACAAAAAGAAAAATTCTGAAAGGGTAAGACCTGGGCTGTAGAGTGGATCAGGTAGGTTTTCCAATAAAATCTTTGAAGAATGAGCAGGGCATTGTGTTAATTTGTACTTGAATTCATTAAACTCCTAGGACTTGTCAAAAACCTTCCAGATAAGGGCAAGCATGGATGAAGAAACACTTAGAGGAAGTATTTTAGAGAACTTCATAAATTCTAACCTATTTGCACTGTTATACTCACCAGAATAGTTGATCCCACTGCCTGCAGTAAATGGAACAACAAGAGCGTTTTTAAATTTACTATACATTTAAAATGTTACAGATTAAAAGACATGTTGTTACCTACTACCAGGATACTCAAATGATGAGAAATTAAAGATGCAATTTTTATAATTAACTGTATTGTTTCTAAATAACACTGATACAGTTATAAATATGGAGACAGCTTATAGGCAGTATACAAAAGTAATTGAAGTTTTTTTACATATTAGGAAAAGAATCAACATTAAAATATTGTATGCAGTTGTTCTGATAATGGCAAGGGGCTTTATAAATTCAATTTTCTTTGATAACCATAAGGACTTCCAAAATGGACTAGTTTGGGACTACAATATAACGATCTATATATCATACAGCAGATTATATTACTGTCCTATCACCAAGCATATACATTAAGTATAAATAAATTACAATAGATTAGTTCAGAACTGCATAGCAATTTGACTATACGTCTAAAATAATAATAATAAAATATTTAAGAGATCAAATATATAAATTCTAACCCTCCTAAATTACTGTATCAAACTTAAGATACGATTTAGGATTAAATAGTTTAAAAATGCATTAATTGGTCTTACCCTCTTTTCCATCTATGGGTTTTGACACTTCAATATCAAAAATTTCCTGCATCTGTTGTCCTCTAAAACGGTTGAGATGTTCTTGCTCAATTAAATTACTTTCTTCTTCCTCTAGAGGTTGCCAAGTGCCATCAATAAACCACTGTCCACGCATTACAGGTATTTTATCAGCTTCTGAAAGAAAAGAAATCACAGGATTACACATTGTAGGATTCAAAGACCCATGGTAATTATAATTTTATATTTTGCTACTGCTAAGGTAAAAATAGACTTTCATGCCTTAACAGAATCACTTAAGGTTTTAAAGTTTAGAGTGCAACCCAAAGAATCTAATTTTTCTATAGCATACCACTTATCTTTAATGAAATTATAAATAAAAATTACTTAAGGCATTAAAAAAGTAAATAGTTATATAGGAGGGTCCCTGTATATCCAAATTAATATAAGGGATTGTTTCATGCAAAGTTAATTTAATAAGAATAAAACTTTGTGAAATTAATTGCTACATCTGAGCCTTTGAAAACAGCTCCAATTTGAATTCTTCAATTTACAGAAAAGCTGCTTCTATTGGCTATTATGCTTTTTGCATGCAATTGGCATTCATGATATTTAATACATTGTATTAGTCCACATTACCATCAATTTGTTTACCAAGACATCTACTTCATTTTCTCTTATTTTTCATTTTCATCATTTATGTAAATAAATATGTAGTATAATCTCTACAATGTCAACTACTTATATCAATTTGTGTAAAATTACTTATTATCAGAAAATAACAAAACTTAGTATCCACAACTAAGGTGTGCCTGACTTTTAAACAGAATTATTGTTTGCATGCCACAAGATTGAAAATCTTGATGAGTGCCAGAATGTAAAATAGATAAGAGGACTAAGAGGAACTATGTCCAATACATAAAATGAAACAAAAACAAACTGTCATGGAGTCAATCTTGACTCATGGCAAACCTAAAGAATAATACTAATCCTGTGGGCTTCCAAGACTAACTCTTTTTTTGTTTTGTTTTGTATTTTGGGCATCACTGCCCTCTGGAGGTCATGGGAGCTACCCAGCGCTGCTCCTGAGAGCTGCCACTGGATTTGAACCGCCAAGCCTGTGGGCCACAGTCCGGCACTCAACCACTTACGCCACCGGGGCTCAGCACCCAAGACAAACTCTTTATGGGAAGAGAAAGCCTCATCTTTTTCATGTAGAGTAACTGGTGAATTCAAAATGCTGGCCTTGCAGTTAGCAACCTAGGGTGTAGCCACTATGTTAGTAGGGGCTCCTACCCCAATGCATATAGTCATTACAAAACACATTTCCATGTGTGCATAAGCAATGGTGGTGAAGAAAGCTGATGGTGTTTGGCTATGAAAAGATGTAGTGTCTAGGGTCTTAAAGGCTTGAGTAAACAAGCGGCCATCCAGCTCAGAAGCAACAAAGCCCACAGGATGAAGCACACCAGCTTGTGTGACCACTAGGTGTTTAAGGGATCCAGTGTCAGGCATCAAAGAACTAAAATTATATCATTATAAATAAGGGGGAGTACAGATTGGTGACCCAAAGCCCAGCAATAGGCGAAGCGGCATCCTCTTACAGAGGGGTTGCAGGGAGAAGATGAGCCAATTAAAGTACAGTACAGTACCAATGAAATATGCATCTTTCCTCTAGTTCTCAAATGCTTCCTCCTACCCACTATCATGCGCCCGGTTCTACCACACAAGTCCAGCTAGAACAGGGGATGTACCCTGAAGTCGGAAACATGGGGAATTTAGGATAGATATCCCCTCAGGATGAGTGATGGGAATGGTAATACTGGGAGGGTGGAGGGATGATGGAGTAGAAAGGGGGAACCAATTTCAGGGATCTACATATAACATCCTCTCTGGGGCATGGCCAACAGAGAAGTGAGTGAAGGAACACATTGGACAGTGTATGATATGAAATAATAATTTGTAAATTATTAAAGGTTCATGGAGGGGAGAAGGGAGGGAAATATGGGGAGGTGGAGCTGAGGACCTGAGTGGAGGGAGAATGTTTTGAGAGTGATGATGGCAACAAGTGTGCAAATGAGGTTTGCATACAATTGATGTATGTATGGATCATGAGGGGAGGTGTATGAGTACCCAATAAAATGATTCATTTAAAAAAAATGGGGGGAGGAAGGGAAAGAGTTTTTTTTTTTTTAGAGGAGCTTATGAAGGGTTCAAGTAGAAAATGTTTGGAAATAAATGTGGCAACATGTGTACAAATGTGCTTGATACACATGATGTATTGAATGTTATAATAGCTGTAAGAGCGCCCAATAAAATTATTTAAAAAAAAACAACATTTCTATGAAATCAAATACCAAAGATACATGTAAAGGATTTTATGTAACATCAACGTACTGCTTCTCAGCTCCAAATCTACCCTTTGTTGTATAGTTTGCAAAAATGGAGCTGAACCTAAATAGTTTCACTTGCCAGGGGCCTATCACTATGCTTTGCCAGCAGAGGGCATTGAAGGACACTAGAAAAAGAGGCTGTTCTTCCTGGTCCCAAGGTACGGCCTTCCCTCAGTGGGCTCCTGTAGGGTGCTTTGGTTAGGTGCCTAATGGTTACTTTATAGCAACAGCACCTTTTGCGTGGGTACCTCGCATAGTAGCCGTCTGGTCCACCTGCAGTTTCCGAGTGCAGTCCTGCCTGCTAGGCATCCCACCCCACGAGGGTTACTTTTCAGGTACCCTGCTCCGGCAGCCTGCAGAGAGAGCTGAGGCTCTGTTCCTCCCTGTGGAAGACTTCCTCTAAGGTAGCAGGAGGCAGAATTACAGAAGTTTACCCTGACACAGCACTTCTGGGCGTCATATTCTTTCAAATAAGATCTAAATCTCAGTCTTTAGAAAGAATGGGCTCTTTCTTACATGCCCTATCTCAGTCCCAGTGGGTGGTGGCTGCTGTTTCTGTATTCTTTTTTTTTTTTTTGGGGGGGGGCATCACTGCCCTCAGGTGGTGGGGGTAGGAGGCCCAGCCTTTACTCTGTGGAGCTGGAATTGAACCTCCATCCCAGTGGGCCGCAGTCCCGCGCACAACCACTACGCCACCGAGGCTCAGCTTTGTTTCTGTATTCATTGTAGAGTTCTCTGCTGCAACTTAATTTCTATTAGTCATTCTTATATTACACTAAACTTTCTTTGTTGAAATTGGTGTGTGGCTTCTGACTCCTGACTGTACTCTAGTAATAACAAAATTTTCAGTAGATAAACAATAAACCTACAACATCTAACAATAAACCTAAAGCATCTTAGACTGATAATGAAGGAGATAGATGGAATTTAGAAGTTTCATTCCTATTTTTTTTTGGGGGGGAGTTGTGTTCTTTTTTTTTTTTCCCCTCGCATCACTGCCGTGGCGAGCCTTTCTCCTGGAGAGGTGCTGCTGACCCTGTGAGCCGCAGTTCCGCACACAACCACTGTGCCACCAGGGCAGCTAGTTTCATTCCTATTTATGTACTCTTAAAGAACTTGTGGCACATTTGCACAAGTGGAGAAACATATGAAAAGGTTTATTTCAGCAATTTAGGGTAGCAAACTTGATCAAATCTAAACATTCAAAAAGGAAAACAAATTATGGCATATTCATGCAAAAGTATGCTACTATATATAGCGAAAACAAATTGCTGGAGTTACATGTATTATCACTGGATAAATTTCAAAATCCTAACATTGAACAAAAAAGCAAATTGCAATAGAAACACAATGACACTGTATATTAAGTTAAAACTAGGGGGAAAAGAACTAATATTCTCTACTTGTACATATACCCATTTTCTGATAATGAAAAAAGTACATGAGGATAAACAGCCAATTCAGGATGGTGGCTAGCTCTAAAATTGTAAACAAGGGAATAGGAAAGGACCACAGAAATGATTTTGATTTTATGCATAATGCTTAATTTCTTAAGTTAAAAATGTGGGAAAGTGGGTATTGAATATTAACTATAGTGCCTATACATTCTATGTGATTGAAACAGTTTCAATAATTTTCAAAAAGTTTAATTGGTAATAGAATGAAAATGAAAATTAAGAACTAGATATCAAAATGTCATCTTCTATTTGAAAACTTTAGAGAGAGAGAGAGAGAGAGAGAGAGAGATTGTAACCTGGAGGAACTAAGTGGAACAATCATCTCTATCAACCTTTGGCTTGGTTGTAATGCTATAACTGCAAAACTGGGTTAGTAGTTAGCAATCACACAACAGTAATATTTATGCTTTAAAATAAACCTGGAGGAACAATTAAAATAACAATCATACTAAGAATACTAAATTTTGCTTAAGAGTTATAGTCAATAATATCTATCACTGGCCAAGTTTAACACTAATTTATAAAGGTGAAACAGTGTTGATATGTGTGTGACTTAGATAATTTGCTTTTTTTGATTCAAGAGTCATGATTTCTTGGCCTGCACGTATTTGTTTAGTTTTTAAGCAATATAACTATAAATGGAACTGCCCTAAAAAACTTTTATTACATTATCCTTTCAAGAATTCATTTTTATAGTCTCATCATGCTCAAATTTTAATTCACAATAGATATTTTTGCTCTAAGTCTTCCAATTTTTTGTTTTGGCTAAGCCTTCCAACTTATTTGAGTAGTTCTACACAAAGCAAATTTTACACATACTTATTAAAATAAAGTTCTCTCTAGGTATTGGCTTGTCAAAAAATGTTCTGTATCATTTTGATAAAGGGTTCAACAGAGGAATTCTAATTAAAAAAAAGGGAAATCTCAGGACAAAATTTCAATTCTCATGGACTTCCCACTTTACAGAGCCAGGGGGTTAAATGAATCTCTGGAATAATTGCTTAGAAATCTTTCAACCTCAAACCCTAAATTCTGTGAAATCTTCTTAAATTCAAAAAATAGTTTAGACGCCTTTCTTGAGCATTATGCTCCTTTAAGAACTAGCTATACGGGATCAAACTAACAATTCAAAAGATTAGATAAGAAATGTAGGGGGCCGGGCTGTGCCCTGGTGGCGTAGCAGTTGTGTGTGGGACTGCGCCCACTGGGTTGAAGATTCAAATCCAGCAGTTAGGTTGGGCCTCCTACTCCCACCACCAGAGGGCAGTGATGCCCCCAAACAAAACAAACAAACAAAAAGAAATGTAGGGGGCAGCAGATTTGTGCAATGAGAGGCCTAATTCAGGAAAGGAGAATGAAAATGTTTGTACAACTTGAAGAATGTCTTGGAATCAATGTGTGTTTGTTTTCATGATTTACGTGAACATTTGGTTTTCCATGCAACTACTCACACTTAATTCGATTCACGACATTTATCCCAATCCCTACAATGTAACAGCACTACTTTCACTTCCTCCCTGAGTTTCACATTTCTAATTTCTCCCCAACAGATGCTGTCTTTGGATCTCACTGTGGCTGGTTTTTCTAAGGAGTGTGTTCCTCCTGATGGTATTGTTCACTGTATGGGCTTGTTTACAGCTTGTCTAAAAGTTGAGCGAAGAGGTGAATTCAGTTCCAGGCTAAAAGGGCAACCAAGGTCCCCTCCCGCCCCGCCCCGCTCAGCCCCCAGTCTCTATCGACTCAGGTAGCCCGGCCTTTTCATTAAGTAGGCCCTATTGTCACTCACTCGCTCGCTCGCTCGTTACTCAGTGCTATTGGCTGGATTTGCTTCATAGTCATCCTATGGTAGAACTGCTCACTTAGACCATCTTTACCAGAGCAGGCAGCCTCTTCTCTCATGGAGTCCATGGTGGGTTTGAACTGAAGACATTGTGGTTGGCAGGCCAATGTTCTTAACTCATTGCACTACCAAGATTATTATATTCAGGGGTACATTTGCAGCACACATAAATACATATGTAGACTTATCTACTGATAGTCAATAGAAATAGACCCAGAAAAACAATAGAGGAAAATAAGCGAGAATATCATAAGGAGAAAAATGTAATATATTTATATGTACCTCAATTAGACTTACAAATATTACATCTACATAAAAATATACCTAAAGAGGTAAAAAGCCAGTTGACTTCTATATTCTGACAGGACAAAATAGACAAGCCTCAGAGTTTCCAAAACTGTAATCAGATGCAAGATCCAGACCAAGAAAAAAGCAAGCATGCTTTTTCCACAGTGTCCATTTATATTGGAAGCTCCTCACAGTATTGCTTAGAGGTAATCTTTAAACTTTAAAAATATCCTCTACAGTTTTCTAAAAACTAAACAATAATTCGGCTTACAAAAAATGTCTGCTTTGATTATTGGGCTGTTTCAAGACATAACTATATGGGATAAATTGACAATTGCAAGTTGAAAGATGATATAGAACTTTTAAGGGCATGAGTTTCTGTTAATGGGGGAGGATCAACTCAGAAAGGGAGTTTGAGAACAGTTACACAATTTGAAGAATGCAATCAATGTCACTGATTATAAACATAGAACTGTAGAATTGGTACATGCTTTGCTGTGGATATTCTCAACAACACATTTGCTTTTAAAAGATAAGATTTGGGCTGAGCCACGGTGGCGTAGTGGTTGTGTGTGGGACTGTGGCCAACTGGCTTGGTGGTTCAGATCCAGCAGCAGCTCTCCAGGAGCAAGGTTGGGCCTCCCACTCCCACCAGAGGGCAGTGATGCCACCCCCCAAAAATAAGAAAAGAAAAGATTTATCATGTTTTAAATACCAAGCACAGGAAAGTTAACGAGGCTATCAGACAAGGGATACAACAATACCAGAAATATTACTAGGGATAATGATGGACACTTCAAAATGATAAAGGCACCACTTCATCAAAATGACATAACAATTCTAAATACATATGCTAATAAGATCCAAAATACACAAAGCAAAAACAAAACAAAAATAAATAAATCCAACACTATCTCTCTTGGTACCTGATAAAACAAGCAAGTAGGAAAATCATTAAGCATATACTATACTACTCCCTGCCCTAGAGTCACTGCTAACTCACAATGACCCCTGTGGGTCTCTGTTTAAGGGAGTAGAAAGCCAAGCCTGTCTCCTGGCTGAACTGGTTGTGGTTTCGAACCGCTGAACATATGACTCGCAGCCCAACCAGTAACCACTACACCACCAGGGCTAATTAAGTTACAGAAAAACCCTCATTTTGTTCAATAGGAGTTTACAAAATAAACTAAGGTTCCTGCAATATGACATTTCACTGTGATTCAAGTAGCTCTCAGAGACGGATTAAACAGGTCTAAGATAAGCAAAAGTATGCACATATATGTATAACACTGAATCTTTATGTTTCCATGCAGGTGAAAGCTGACAATGAACAAGGAAGGGCACAGAACAAATTGGTGCATTTTAATTATCGTGCTGGCAAAGAGTACTGAAAGTACTATGGACCGTCATAAAAACATATAAATCTGTCTTGGAAGGCTCACATAGTTTGGGTATATTATCAGGAAAGACCAGTCCCTGGAAAAGGACAGCATGCTTGGTAAAGTACAGAGTCGGTGACAAAGAGGAAGAGCCCCAACAAGATGGGTTGGCAGAGGTTGCAACAATGAGCTCAAGCATTTTACCACTGTGCAGATGGCAGTGGGCACACAGGGCACTGTTTCATTATGTTATGTGTCGGGCCGTCATGAGCTGGAACCAACTTGATAGCACTTAACAACAATGATTTGCTCAAGAAATTTCAAATGCAAAATTCACATCTAACAGGCGGTAGATCTGTAAGAGAATGATGACTGTGCACTCCTCTGGAATCCCCAATCAACAGGTTTTGTTGCACCTTTCAGACTAAGAACATACAATGAAGAAGGAACAGACTGTCCACATCTGAGGGAATTAGTCACTAGAAATCTTAAGCTAAGAGCTGAACATTGTCAGAATAGCATGAGAAGGTTGGAAGGCACTTAGAATATGACTAAGAACTGCCTTCACAAAGTAGAGTCAACCTTAATGTAGATAAGACATTCATGACCTTCATTTGCTGAGGGGACACAACTAAAAATGCTAAGACACAATGAAAAAGACCTATTAATAATCAGAACATGGAATATATGAAGTATGAATCCAGAAAAATTAGAAGTCAGAAATGAAATGGAACATGTAATCACACAGGTGGGTGTACTTCTTCTATGTGGGCTTTGCTGTTTCTGCGCTGAATGGCCACTTGTTCACCTTCTAGCCTTTAAGGTCCCAGCTACTCTATCGTTTGGTCGCTGGGCTCCATCAATTTCCTCAGCTCTGTCTGCCTCTGCACCCTTTTGTCCTCAGCGATCATGACAGGAGGGTGGGCACTTAATGATATGTTTTTTGTTCTTTGATGCCTATAGTCTGGTTCTTTCCACTCCTCATGGTCGCACAGG